>JAOEHY010004073.1:0-17949 GCA_025447955.1 Psilopsiagon aurifrons | reverse complement strand
GGAGCAGCTCCGGCGCCCGGCGCGCCAGCGGAGCGCGGCGGGGATGGGAGGTCAGAGCGCGGCAGCCGCGGAGCCCGGCCCGGCAGCAGACCCGGCCCCGGCCCTTATTTCAATCTCTCTCTCTCTCTCTCTCTGGTATTGCAGGAGGAAATCCTGTGAATGTCATTGGGGGGCGGAGGGGGAACTCAGCTGGTGACAAGGCTTCGAGAGCAGACAGCCTCTGCGGGGGCAGCGGGGGCAGATCCCACCACAGGCAAGCTACAAAGGAACAATCCCTGCCAATGTCATCTGCCATCGAGAGGAAAAGCCTCGATCCTTCCGAGTAAGTGGCCTCTTTTTCTCCTCGCGCCCCCCACCCCTTTCCTCTATCCTCGGGAGCCTTTCGTCGGCCACTTATCCATCCCCGACGGAGCCACTTGCCCGGCTCCGCCGCCGCCGGCATTGTGTGCCCGGCAGCGGGAAGCGGGGGCTCGGCACCAGCTCCAGCCGCTCCTTCTCCCCTGGAGCCGACCTGGGGGTACCGGTACAGGGCACCTGCGGTCCCGGTCCCGCGGGGGCTGCCGGTGGGGTGTGGGTCATTGCCAGCTCCCCAAGTTATGGGAAAGACAAGCCGGGGAGCAGGGAAGCGGTTATTCCCCCCCACCCAGAGCAGGGCATTTTCCACCCGTTCATCCGCCCCACGGGTACTGGAACGGCTCAGGGAAAGGGAGAGCATCGCGTTTCCACAGCTCAAGGTGGTTTTCGTTTGGAGGGACCTTCTCTCTGCCCTGACTTTGACCTGCCCCAACTCACTGTAGCCGATTACAGTGAAAAGTCAGAGCCGTTATCTGTGGGTGCCCAACTTCCACATTTTTACAATGCAACTTTCAAGAGCTTGGATAAATAGCTTTGCTGCGGGCAGGCTGTTCTGCAAAGGGCATGCAGAAAGACTTGGTTATAAAAAGGATCCCCACAAAGGGATATAGAAGATGAGAATTTCACCTTCATGTGGGTTTCCCACTCAGCGAAGGGACCGGTGCTGTGTTCTAATCCCGCTTTAGGGCTGTGCTCCACAGCTCTCCCATCCCTCCGACACACACAGACATCCCATCCCACTGTGGCAAGAGGCACGGTAGCGCAGCATAAACCCGGAGCCATTCCAGCTCTGCACATGCTAATAACTGAAGTTATGTTTGTCTGGAATGATGATAAAAGAGAAGAAAAACACATTCTAAAATCTCCAATTTTAGATAATGCTTCAAGCATTGCTCTCAGTAAACTTGAATTAATTGTGGTTTGTTTTCTGTGAGCTAAATGCCACTAGAAATGCCATTGCTTGAAGCCTGGAGTGAACACATGGAAACTGTTTCTTTGGGGGATTAAATTAATTCATTCCATGTCACATCTGATGTTTTATGTTACATTTCCTCTTATTCTATACTGTTTTCTTAAGAAACAATAATCCAAGCTCCCAGGTATATGATGTACAGGTTTCATCTACAAAGCTTTAGTAATCTGTATTTATTTACCTACTTCGTGTTTGAGTGACTTTTAAGTGCTGGCTTAGAAATCTATGGACATCAAAAAGCTAATGCATAAACCAGCAACTCTGTTCTGCATAAACATCCGCTCGGCTGTTCCGGAGTTCAGGGCTTTCACAGAAACCTGGCTTGTGATTCCTGCACACCCCTAAGATGAAACATTTTAGTGTCCATCTGAAGTTTATATGGATAATAAAGGAAAATAATGTGTATTTCCTTCTATTAGAAAGCTCACAGAACTTGTCAGAGTGGAAACCATACATTAGGAAAGGGAGGATGGATCCCAAAAGAATAGACTTGGGAAAACTAGGGCCTAATTACGTACTGAGTTCCTCATGATTCTAACAAAACATCACAGGGTGGAGAACTGGTAGGAGAGGGATGTTGTAACACGACTTGCAGGGTACAGCAGTTTAAACTTAGAAGAGCAAAAACCAGAACAGAATCTAATCAGATACTATCTCTAGGGCTCAGCAGGAGGAGTTTCTCAGCACAGTTCTTGACCAGTGGTTGTTTTTCCCTGCTGAAGAAGTAATTTTTGCCCAGAAAACTGCTGAGCCGGTAAATAAGCAGTAGGAATATCATCTTTTCCTGTTGCCTGCTGGAAACTGGGAGCATCCTCATCCTTCTCCATCAGTGCAGGTCCCCTCTGCCCCACTAGCCCAAGGGAGGACAGACCAGGAACTAAGGGAGAAACCAGTAACCTAAGAGACAAGTTTGGGGCTCCAAAAAGAACTTCAGCTACCACATATTGAGCACTCAGTCACCACCCAGCAGAGCATTAATGTGCAAACGTATACCTTCCTTGCTGCTAGCCACAGGTTTGAAGCTAAGCAAGTGCTTAAAGGATCAATCCAAGAGTTCATTAACTTCCCTGGATGAGGCTTTTGGAGGCAGCACCAAGTTGCTGCAAATGTATTTTGCTGTTCTGGTTTTGGGCAGAACTTGCAAAATTACACAAAAAAGGCAAAGATAAAAAATCCTTAAGGAAGTAGCTTTGAAGGAAATTCCTGTTTTATCCCCAGGTTTTACCAGAACCATCCTTTATTTCAGAGCTTTTCAGAAAGGGAAAAAAATAAGGCGTGTGACTAGTCAGTGCTGGTATCACAATGATTGTGCCTCTTTTCATGCAAGGATGTGTAAATCCCAAATAATTAGAGCTGTGTTGGTATAGACCCACCCCACAGGAATCGTGCCTTTAGCTTAAGGAAAAAGGAAGTCCTGCAGTAACATGAGGTAAAACTCCAGCTCTATTAAAAACAGCAGCAAAACTTAAACCCGTTGGGCAATGGCCTCATCTGCTGTATTTATTCATATCATGCTGTTCAGAGAAATGACATCCTCAGTCTTCACATTTACATTTCCCAATGAAAACTTGACTGCACTTCAAATCCCTGAGGTGCCTTTTCCAGTCCTTTAGTCCTTGGTGAGGCAGAAATACCCCTTGCTTCCAGCAGCACTGCAGCCAAAGCCTACAAGCTCAGGTTTATGATGTAGGCTCGTGTATTTTTGGATTCATCTTAAACACTTTATGGTTCTGCTGGGGTTCTTCACTAACTTACAGGTAAATCCAGAGGTTATCTGTGTTGATCAGGTCACTTCCAGTTGGAAATGAAAGCACTGCTATAAGTTGTTGCCAAACCAGAACGATTTGGAGAGGTGAAGAATATAGCAAGAACTTTGTGGATGTTGGCAGGCATCAGTCATGAACTGGTGAATCCAGGCAGCTTTTTGACTGCACTTCTGCAAAGGGCAATCCTTAATTATGGAAGAATCATGTTATGGGAAAGGTATTGCTTTTGTAAGAACTACATGAATTGAGAAACATGACTGAGCAGTTCAGGTTCTGGCCAGTAGAAGAAAAATGATGGAGCTACACAGACAACAATGTCTGAGTAAAGTAACAGATGCCTTCCCAGCAATGAATGCACAGGGGTGACACAGAGACTGTCAGGTTTATGCATTATTCTTTGAAGAAAAATAAATACGTTAGTACATTTGTGGGAGCTCTTACTAACTCCTTACATTTTAAGCTGATCCTTTTTTCTTTAAAGAAAAGGATAAATCATTTATTGCACTGGGGAAAAAGAAAAGAGGGCATAATCCCTGTTCTAACTTGATCTATCTCGTGTTTCATTTTGGTTTTCCTTCTCCTTCTGATGTGGATGCTTTCAGGGTACAGTTTCCTTCTCCAATGATTCTTTCATTCCCTCAGGGAGCCAGTGGATGAAGTCCTCCAAATTCCCCCCTCGCTGCTGACATGCGGCGGTTGCCAACAGAACATTGGGGACCGCTACTTCCTGAAAGCCATCGACCAGTACTGGCACGAAGACTGCCTCAGCTGCGACCTCTGCGGCTGCAGGCTGGGCGAGGTGGGGAGGCGGTTGTATTACAAACTGGGCAGAAAGCTCTGCAGAAGGGACTATCTCAGGTACACACCCCACTCCTTCTACCCTCGCTCCCCTTCTTTTCTACCATTTAATTCATTTAGTTAGCATATCTAGTGAGCAAAGGCCCATAGAATCATAGAATGGTTTGGGTTAGAAAGAGCCTTAAGATCATCCACTTCCAACCTCCCTACCATGGGCAAGGACACCTCCCACTAGATCATGTTGATCAAGAACCTGCCCATAATGAATTCTTTTTGATTACTCTTAAATGTAAAGCCTGACAGCAGTCACAGCTGTAATACAGCACTGTCTACAAGTTCAGGCTTACAATATGGCTCATATATTTGGGGGGTTCATGCAGAGATGCTTTATGGTACTTCTGAGGTTACTTGGAAAGTTATAGAGGTTAGCTGTGGTGATGAGGTCACTTGGAGTTGCTTATAGGTTAAATCTTTAAAATCTTGTTGGGGAAGAAAAAGCATTTTTTAATGAAAATGAATTGGTCCTGAATAGACAAGAATTTGCTGAATCAGGTCCTACAAATACGCTTGTCACAAGTATTGTCATTAACATCTCGCTGCCTGTCTGTTCTGCCAGAATTTGTAAGGAGAAGGATTAAATTGAGATTAAGATAGTTCACAAAAATGGGTAGCAAAGGATCTTTACAGTTTTGATTACAATTAAAGGGCATTGATCTTTGCTGTGCTGGTTGCGTACCAATTCTAATGGATCTCCCATGTGTCAGGAGGTCTGTGGAACAGAATAATGGTATTTGATGTGTTTTCAGCTCCTCTGCGGAAGGCTGATTTACCTGCTAATAAAAACTAAGCCAAAATCTCAGTGGAGTTCCTAATTCCTGATGGAAATTTTGCTAAGCAGATACTAAGAACTAAGTTTTGTTAATGGGACCACTTGTAAGTACTCTGCATACCCAACAGTTTCCAGATACTTTTCATCTTAAAATGGAAGCAACAGAAATAGGGCAATGCAATTAATGTATTGTCTCTCAGTGAAAGTCAACGTTTTTACTTCTTTAATAATGCAATATATAATACCTTCCCTCATCAATGAAAAATTTGGCAACCTTTGTGTAACCTTTGGCTTACTTTCGTTGTGAACGTTCGAGGTAAACACTGCCATCTCCTGGTAGACGAAAGAATGATGTCGTTTCCCCTTCAAGACCTTTTAATTTAGCAGGCATTCTATTTCCAGTTCAGAAGATGATATAAAGCGGGCAGGGCACATGTAAGAGAAGTGTAGGAAGTGGAAAAACTCTTTCCAGAATTAGTATAGAAACTCCGAAGCCAAACCTAATAGGTTTATACATTGAACAAGAAGGATGTAGCTCTTCTCCCCCCCCATTTTAAGAAAAAATATATTTCTTAATTCATGCTTATTTAGTCTTCTTTCTTTCATTCATTCTTAATTCATGCTTATTTATTAACGATTTGATGTACCAAATGTGCAGCCGGCACTGCATGAAAGGCTGGCATTCACACATAGATAAGTATGTAGTCTTAGCATGTATCCTTCTGAAATGCAGCAGGAGTGACTTCATGGATATGGAAATGTCTGGGTTTGAAAGAGCCTCCAGTGTGGAGGCAGTGACAAGAGACAGGGGAGTCTTAGATCATAGTTTGTGTCAATTCCTTTGGTAAGCTACAATAGCAACAGCTGAAGATCAGTAAAATTTATCAATGGAAAGGTAATTTGTAATGATCATGGAAGTGGAAGTATTGGCACAGCACAACTTTATGCTTTGATCTGGGAAACCTTTACTCCTCCTGAAGCTACTCAGCAATTCATGATAAAGACATTGATCAGAGAAATCAATTATATTGAAAATAGGCCAGGAACTTGGACTTTCTACTTCAATTTTTGGCATGGCAAAGTTTAGTTTTGCTCAGCAGCTTTCCGTGTGACCTTATCTACCTTGGCAATATTGTGACCAATGGATCGAGGCACTGATGCTGTGTTCTTGTTGTCATTTGGTTTTTCCCATCTCTCCAGCAAAGGAACTCT
This sequence comes from Psilopsiagon aurifrons, assembly GCA_025447955.1. Taxonomy (NCBI): domain Eukaryota; kingdom Metazoa; phylum Chordata; class Aves; order Psittaciformes; family Psittacidae; genus Psilopsiagon; species Psilopsiagon aurifrons. The sequence continues at coordinate 12,017 of JAOEHY010004073.1, read as the reverse complement.
GCTGACTTCTCTGCTGTTGTTGTTTCAGGCTCTTTGGCCAAGACGGCCTCTGCGCCTCCTGTGACAAGCGAATCCGCGCTTATGAGATGACCATGCGGGTGAAGGACAAAGTGTACCACCTTGAATGCTTCAAATGTGCTGCCTGCCAGAAGCATTTCTGTGTCGGGGACAGATACCTCCTCATCAACTCGGACATAGTATGTGAACAGGACATCTACGAGTGGACTAAGATAAATGGAATGATCTAGCAAAGACATGCCTCATAGTGTATAAAAGCCATCTCGTGGGTGACACCGATGCATAGCTGCAGTGAGGAGATCATCACTTGAGCTATGGGCTTTGTCTAAAATGGGGGGAAAATACCATGGAGTCGGCTCTTTGCAGGCAGTGCTACATAGAATCTAAACTACAAATAGGTGAAGAAGGGAGACTGAAGCAATAGTAGATAGACTGACTTATGTTAACAAAGGCATATGGACAATAACTGACATCAGCCATGTAGGCGAGAGATGGGGAACAAACACAACACAATAATGAATTCTCCTAACTGGAAAAAGAGTAGGGACTTCTGTAAAGAGATGTTATGACTTTGTCACCTGCAGACTAGGATTGTGCAATTGAACTTCCTTTTCATCTTGTTTTAGTTACTGAGTTTAGATGACAGCTCCTATCGTAGACATGAGGAAGAATACTGGGAGGAAAGGGCCATCACTTCCATGGTCTTTCTACATGGCCTTACACTCTGGGTAGAAGAGAAAGAGGGAAGAGGGTGGGGGTTATTTTTTGCATGGAGTTTTTGTTTTCTTTGAGAATGAACAGTGCATCCTCTAGTCCCAAACTCTTCTTTAAAAGAATCCTGCTGAATAGTTGTTTTTTGGCACTGCTGTTTCAAGATGAGATGTTCCACAGATCATTTCTATACAAATATAAATCTAAAGAGTTGTTCAACTATTTTATTAACTTAGATTATATCAATAAAATATTTGTTGTGTGTAGTAAGACTCTGCAGCTTTAATAAAAATAACAGAAGATTTGAGTGGTGGTGTTTATTTCTTTTGGAGTTGGGCTGGATCTTCTGTTTCTATTATTTATTTTATGTTCTGTAGCAAGGTTTACACATTCTTGTCTACAGCTGATGCCTAATGGATCCACTTATGGTTGAGTTTCAACGACATTATGTGAGAATACCAATGTTCCAGTAAGCCTTGCTGAGTTCATCATGCTAAGGATAAATTAGTGTTGTAGGAGAAACCATAGAATCATAGAATAACAGAATGGTTTGGGTTGGAAAGGGCCTTAAGATCATCCAGTTCCAAACCCCTGCCATGGGCAGGGATGCCTCACTCTAGACCATGTTGCCCAAGGCTCTGTCCAATCTGGCCTTGAACAATGCCAGGGATGGAGCATTTATCACTTCTTTGGGCACCCTGTTTCAGGGCCTCACCACCCTCACTGTAAAGAACTTCTTACTTATATCCAATCTAAACTTCCCCTGTTTAAGTTTGAACCCATCGCCCCTTGTCCTGTCACTACAGACCTTGATGAAGAGCCCTTCTCCAGCATCCATGAGATAATGTTGTGTGACACTGAGGCTCTTTGGTGTTTATGAGGATGCTTTGAGGTTGGTGGCCTGGAGAGAAATACATTTGAGTAAACATATCAGAGTGTATCTCATCACAGAGGAGATCATGTAAGATCAGGTCTCTTAGAAAGGCAGACCGTTCTGATTTTGCTCTGGATTATTGAATTCAGTATAACATCATTAGAGCAAATGAATACTTGCTAGTATTTAGATGAATTAAGTTCAGAACCTTTCCTGCAAAGACTGTTGTCACTTGCTCCCTAAGCAAAAGAGTTTCTTAGCACTGCAGTGATACTAAAGAACACAAGGAGTATACCTGGTCAGGCAAAAGTGGATGTTTGATATCTTCCTCCCTCAGAGATAAGTAGTGGGTATTCAGGCAAGCAGAGAGTGACCCCACATGGAGCCTTTTTGAGCTTGTAGGAAGGTCCAGTGAGCTTCGTGTGAGCTTTCCTTCAGACCCCTCTGAATAACACCCACTGCAGACCACCATATTTTGAGAGATATGAATGGTCACTTCCTATCACCTTTTTTTCCCACTATTCTTGGTTTTAAAGACCTGTGTCATATTCCTTCCAACTTGGTTTTTCTGAAATGAATAATCCAAGTGCCTTCTTGCATGAAAACCATTTCATGCCTCTGATAATCTCTTTCTCATCAATGTGTGTTTTCTGGTTCTATGTTCTGCCTTTTTTTAGAGTGCCACTAGAACTGCAAATTGTGTTCAAATGTACTAAACCATAGAGCTTTTAACACAGCTGAACAAGTCTGACAGTCCACTCAAGATATTTGGCATGTCAATTCACCCCATCAGTATGAACATGTAAGGAATAGTACCTAAACATATGGATATTTGTCCAATTTTGTCACCTAAGAGATCTCCCATTCAAGTGGCAGTACTGACCAATGACAACATCTTCCTTTTTACAATGGATATTCTGAGAACTCTTTTCTTGCTTTTGATGTCACGAGTAGTGTTTGGGACAAAACCTTTAAATCCTATCACGAATAATACAGGAAACTATACTTAATGAGATCATGCTTGAAAAGTGATTTAGCTCTTCTCAAGTGATATGCTGACCTCTGGAGGCCACAGGCAGCTGGTTATAATTATAATTCCTAGCCTAAACCATCCCTGCCAGCACAGGCAAGAACGCTATATACCCAAGGGAAAATACAGCTCTTCACCTGCAGTGGCTCCTTGCAAATATTTGGTCCAGCTAGAAATGAAGTCTCAATATCCTCATCAGTTTTCACAGCTTGGTGGGTGTAAGCAGGATGCTAACACAGGATGAAAGTGACAATTATTATTCAGTTTAGAACAACCACCAGACAAGGTTTTACTAACAGCTTCATGGCAGACACTTTCAAAGCCTTCCAGGTCACCATGCCCTGACATACCATTGTGATGTTCTTCTGAGAGTCCCTTTTTTTTCACCCCCTCTGCTTCCCCCCCTAAAATATGCCTTGATGGCACTGCTGTACAAGCAGGGCAGAGAAGTGCTTACAGCTTCATGAACATAGAATCATAGAATGGTTTGGGTTGGAAAGGACCTTCAGGATCACCTAGTTCCAATCACCTGCCATAAGTAGGGACACCTTCCATTAGACCAGGTTGCTTCAAGCCCCATCCAGCCAGCAGCACTGGCTGGTATGAATACTGCCAGGGATGGGGCAGCCACAGCTTCTTGGGGCAGCCCGTGCTAGTGTCTTACCAGCCTCATAGTGAGGGACTTTTTCTGCTAGTTCATAGCAAGAAGATTTTGCAGATGGTGGCCATCAGCTGTAAAGCTGATTTTTCTGCAAACACTAGTGAAAGGGAGACAAGAGCTCCACTACACCCCATGCTGCTGCCCACTGAAGGGTCTCTGAACCAAGAGCACACATTTCAGATCACAGGTAGCCCTCTGACCATGTGAGGGGAGTGAGAGATAAAATGAGCTTCGCTTTGGCAAAGTATGCCATGATTTTGACTTTGCAGAATTACTATAAAGATGTCCCAAGCCACATCCTGATCACTCCGTGATGTTGTAACTGAATATAATACAACTGCAATCAGAGTTACATCAGCATAAAGATAGCATCAATACAGCTAGAATCAACAGGCATCACTACAGGTGAGAGTTTTGACACTTGTTTCCTAAACCCTTTCCAGTGTAATTTTTAGCCTTACTCAGGCATGCTGCAGAGCTGATTTCTATGATTCCACAACCCAGAGACATTTGACTGAAGATTTAGTGTAAGGGATCCATTAACAACTGGGTTGGGATTAGTGTCAATGGTTCATGGAGGCTGTGGGTTTGCACTAATGAAAGTGAGATCCATGTTCTGATCTCACCTCAGAAAGCATTTCCTGTGTCACTCTGGCAAGGTATTTAACTATTCCTTTACCTGCCTATAAAATGGAGCTGTTATCACTTCTTCCGTAAAAATTTTCTAATGGCAATACACTTACTATTTTCTGCATCACTTGTACTAGAATATATGTTTTTAAATCTGAATGAATATATCTGTAAAGGAAGGATACTGCAGGGTCCACAGCAGATGTTCTTCTTATAAGACCATTGGTTTTATCCAGTCTATGTAACTTCAGAAAGGGCTTAAGCTGAACTGGAAAACGGCAGCTTGTGCCAGAACAAGAGCCTTCACTTGAGCAGAGTATACTCTACCTGTGCAATTATACCAGTCTGTTGGTGGACTTTTCCCACCAGATTCCCAACTTGTTCTCTCCAGATCCAGGAGGGGAACAGAGCAGATTTACCTTGGAATTAGCATAACCAATGCTTCACCTCTGTCTTCCTACAGTAAGGACTCCCTCCTGAATAAGAAGAAAATAAACTGTTGCAAAACCACTGGGTAAAAGAAAAGCAAAGATGATTTAAAGTCATAAGCAAAAAGCCCAAAAATCTGAATCTGTCTTCATCAGCCGATATTCACATGCATTGTCCATTCTGTGTTTCGAATATCATCAGTACTTTAAAAGGCATATCATCCTTCAAGATTTCCCTTCTTTGTCCCCATTATTCAATGTCACGGTAGGAAGATGAGAGCATTACCATCGATATCACTTTTTTAATTCCATGCCCTTCAATAAGGGCAATAAGAGCCCTGCATAATAGAGTTTTCAGGGGAGAGAGTAAATGGGAATCGGTTGTTAATTCAATACAGGATACAGAAGCTGTCTCTCCCGTCCCTTTTCTCAAGGTAATACTGTGCCTCCAATTGTCATTATACCCAAGAATCAAATTATTTGAATTCTGGACACATCAGCACAAAACTGAAGACTCCCTGCCAATTTCATAGCCTGCTTTGGAAGAGAACATCAGAGAGCATCACTCATTTATACGACTGCCAGCCTGAGACTGTAAATTCAGAAAACAAGAAGGCCTCAGGTGCTGCACTTTAACACGTCTTCCTGCTCCTGAATCACCCCCCTCCTTTAGCACCCCCATCACATACAAGGTAACATTTTATGTCTGAAAGGCAAAGCTTTCAAGCATCTGCCATGGCCTGAATGTGAATTGAAAATGAGACTATTAAGTATATTAATTGATAACAGTGACTTATGACTTTGAAGGAGATTCATGGCACTGGGAAAAACAATCTATAAAGATTTTTGTTGCTCTAAAAAGACAGTGCAGCATCAGCTTATTTCACTTGCAGCAGGTTCATCTCTTTTATAGAGCATGCTGCACTGCAGTCAAAGGGAATTTTAATGGACACTGGAACAAAAATGATCCATTCCTCTATCCTATGACAAAAAAGAAAGCATAAAAAGAAAGAACAGAGAGATTGAAATAGGATATCAGCAAACATTTAAGGAACTGGAATTAAATGAAGAATCAGAAGTCTGTCAATGAGATGAAGATTAAACTGGCAAAAAGTTGAACCTTGTTTGAAGCAACTTGTTCCCTCCAGCAGTGGGTTGGTTTGTACCAGGCTAATGAGAAGGCACATCTCTCAAAGGTTCCTAATGAACCAGCAGATCTCTGATGGTGAATTCATCAATGCATTTTGCAGGAGTACATCATGTTCTCTTTAACACTTTTTCAAGTGCCTTGCAAGCACGGATGTGATAATGCATTACTCTTTCCCCTTTTTAAGATAGAAACCATGCTCCATAAGTGTGGAAACTGAGGCAGAAGATGAACCCAACCTGCTTAAAAACCACCCAACAACTCAGCCAAACTTGTACAAGAGCAGAACTTAGACCAGACCCCGTGGCTTGAGCAAGACCCTTCAACCACAGACACTTTTGCCACCATTGCCAAAGCACAGGGACAGCACTGGACTGACCTGTTCAACAGTGGGGATCTCAAATACACTTTGAACAGTCTCAAACAGCATTCTATATGAAAGCTTTCTATGAATTATGGCTGACAGTGCTATACATCCCTCCCTGCATAACAGACAACATGGTATATAAAGCCCAGCTGTGTCTGCAGAGGAGTTAACAGCCTAGGGAGACATTTGGGCTATATGGGTGGTAAAAAACCATGAACTTCAGCTAAAGAAATGCATTTGATGACATCTATGGCTTATTCGTCACAAACAGAGAAAAATCCACCATTTCATCTCTGCAGCAATACTCAAACAAAGCCTGAAGCATCCTCAAGCCTCCTTACCTGTATTCTTCACCCACAGCAAAGGGATGATCAAAAGGCTCCTATTAAACTGTCTATTAAAAATTTATTTTCCTAACATTTGATTTTTTTGGTAGGCAAAAAAACATCACACATAAAAAAAAATAATTAAGATTTTCAGGGAAGAGATTTTTCCTTTTTTAATGAAAAAGTTGAATTCACTTTTTGCTGAATGCTTCCTGATCACCTCTGCTCTCTCTGCCATATTCTGGTTACATTTATAGATCAGCATAATGCAGTGAAGCCTGTGACCAAGGGTGAATGGACTGCAATAAGTCTGATTTCAGTGGAGGTGCTGGAATAGGAGGATGCTGTAACGGGATGCTGTAACAGGAATGACTGGAGTGGTGGAAAGTAGCTGTTGCCCTGCAGCATTGAGAAACAACCTTTTAAAGCCATGTCAGGAGAACTAACTTCTTTTGTAACCCAGTAACTCTGTGCCAGCTTTCACATGATTCCTGAGATGTTTCTTCTTCAGGGCTGTATCTTCTTGGGTTGGTTGGTAAAAGCTCACACTAAGAAGGCTATGAAAGAAGCCTGAAAAGCAAGGCAGGATTTTGTTTTCTTGCTTTAGTTAATCACTGAAGCCCTCTGTCTAAAAGACAAGAAAAGGAAAAGCATTTCTCTTACTTGAAAGCTACAACAAATGTTTGCCAGGCTACTCATGGCAACAAAAGATCTGGAAGCAGTAGTGCAGCAGAGCAGCAAATGAGCATCAGGGATACAAGCAAGGAGGCAAAAGCCTCTGGATATAACAGCTGAGAGTTAAGAAGAGTTTATTTGTAACCAACTGATGATCCTCTTACAAGGGAAATACTGTCTAATGACTCCAGCTCCCTGTCTGTAGCTTCCACAGCACGTCGGTGACAAGATGCATTTTCCCTTCTTATGGCAGGTTTGGATGCTTGTTAGTACAGAGAGCAGCTTCCCAACCATGACCCCTAAGACCTTGACTTCAGCCTCCAGCCTTCTGACTTTTTTTAGACCCCTGATTTGAGGCTGGGATTAGGCGTTTGGTTTTCTACTCTCCTCAGATACGTGTCCTGCACCTCACATCAGATAACTTTACCAATGTATTTCACAACAGCTGAGAACTAGTTTTGAGATACAGATGATTTACTTATGGATAAAGAAAGAATCAAAATAAACATGAAATTCTTCGTTGCTAAGACATGTAGCCTTCAGTATGACAATATCCTGAAGCATCTTGACAGCTCCCCAAAACAGTGCTTAGACATCACGTTGTATCTGATTAAACAGATCCAAGGCATGCAATCATCAACCTAAGGATGCTTTGCAACACTGGGAAATCCTTGGTTGGTTCCTAAGACAACACTCCATCACAACATGGTTATGGGGGTTTTGCAGTCGGTAGGTACAAGCAAGTGCCAAACAAGCGGTGGCACAGTTGCCCTGGAATTCTTGGAGCCAGACCAGCAGTGAGTTTGACTCCACACGCACAGGCAGTGTGTTGTTCAGCTGATAAGCAAACTGAGAACGTGCATCAGCAAATACAGTTTGTTTATCCCGTATTAACTGTTTTTGAGTAGTGCAAGTGAAAAAGAGACCGGGTCTGCACTGGGCAGATAAGAGCTCTGACCAAAAGGACGACCAAAGGTCGCACCAGGCCTCCTGGAAACTTCAAAAGAGAAGCTCTTGGTGGGAATGGATGACTAAGGGAATTGCAAAGGGCTTCTGGAGGCTTTTATCTTTGTGCTACCTCTTCAAATCCAGCTCAACACTCCAGCCATTTCTTGCTGCCATCGTCTGATGCATTTACAGGAGTACAGGGCTGGGTTCAGCCTTGTTCCTCCTGCACAGGTGTCTGTAGCCAAAAAGCCCACTGTTGTGGCCACAGGTACATGACAGCCTCATTAATAACCTCAGCTACTAGCATAAAGAAAGAGTGCATGAAGCTGAAGACTGAGCTGCTGTTTCACTTAGATGTGGGGGTTTAGGGTCAAGAAAGACTCAATAGCAGCAGAATTTTCTCTAGGGCACCTCATTTTTCTCTACCTTCCTTGGGTAAAGAAAAACCTTCTGAGCTCCCGCTCAAACACACCAGAGTCCCAGCACCTTCCATGAGATCATGAAATACTCTTCCCATCCTCGCTTTCAGCGGGGTCTCTCACACATCCCTTAGGCTGTGAATCATGTAATTGCACCATGAATCACACACAGTGAAATGCTGTAAGTGCATGAAGTGATAAATATTCCTGAGGCTTTATCACTGCCTTTTTTGACCAAGTTTGAAATTAGCAATCTTGGTCTCCAGTGAACTTCATCAGTGTTACTCTGTCAATATTAAACCAGCATACTCAACTGTATATGTACAGAACCTGAAAGCATGTATTGACATTGCTGGCCTGTGATGAAGGCACCTACTGATTATTCACTGCACTGAGTCTGTCTTCTACACTATCTGCTTCATTTAATGTGTTAGCTCTTGGAGGCAAGAATCATGCATTTCTGTGCTATTCATGCTCTGTAAAGTAAAAAAGCTTGATTTTTTACTTTCACAGGTTAATGTTTACATTTGTGGCAGTATCTTTCATGTGAAAGAAGATGATATGAAAGGAAAACCAACTCTGAGCTAAGCAGCCCTGGGAAAGAATTAAACTTGGGTATGTCAGTGTGTGTCAATATGGAATCTTTCATCTGAAGAATAAAGCCCAGTCTGGCAAAATGACTCTCCAAGTGGGATTCCAAACTCTGCAAACATCCACAAATATTTCAGATCCATTTTGGAGCTAAGAATCTGAGATAAAAACATTTGCAAATGAAAGAAGACAAGTCTGAAGTCACAGAGCACCCTGACTCAGAGCTGTGCCCCACAGGAGAGGGGAGGACCAGAGGTGGCTTTTTGACAACCTTAGGCAACCGATGCATGCAAGAGCATCTGTGCATGTCTATCTGACAACTCCAGCTAGACCAGCCACAGGTATGTCACCACACTGCTCCTTCCTTAGCTCATCTCCACATCAGGACCCACAGAGGCCAGGGGCACAAGGATACAAGGCTCAAATTCAGCTTCTAACCTTTCATGCTAAGGGTCCTGCCTGGATTACTGCCTTGGGGGTCCAGAAGGATGAAAGCTGGGAGTAAACCCCAGCTGCGGCTGTTTTGATTCTTGCTGAAACCACTAGAGAAAGTCCATTCGTTGATTCCTTGGCAATTCCTTTGACTTCATTTGACCTTGGAGCTGCCAAGGCTAATTTAGCATTGTCTGAGAGAGCTTTAGGAGGGGCATTAGTGTCGGCTGGGTGATGTGGCAGTAATAAGAAAGGGATTTTATTTCAACCCATTGTTTCATTCTGACAAAGGCAGCCTGAAGCTGTACTCTGACACATATCCCATTTGTTACTAAAATGTCCAACAAGCTCCTATGTAATATTTAGTTTATTCACGTACACATGTCATTGAAGTTCTGGCTCCGATCCCTTTAGCTACCTCCCCCTCCCCCCCCCCGTCATCTTTCAAATCTCATCTGAGATTCACTCCTGGGAAGCCTGAGAAAGTGATTTGGTTATCAGCTCGTATGTAAATCCCCCACCTTTCAAAGGGCTGATGAACTCCCCTTATGTTTATGTGATTCATTGGAGTCACTGCATGATCCTACAGCTCCTAGTTTTAATTTTCTCACCTTACTCCTTCCATGCTCTTTATTACAGCCACTCAGTGTGTGCTGGTTAATTTTAGATGATCAGATTTCCAAGGAAAGGTCATTGCCTGCTTGTTCCTATGAGGCCCTGACCTTATTGCATCTTTGCTACAGTAAAGAACAAACACAATAATAATAGTATAATAACAACAGAAATTTTCCGGACCTCAGCTTCTTTCTTTCAACCAATTCCCCAAGCTGTCTATTCCCCTCAAAGTCTCACTTTTGCCCATTTATTATTGTCCATTTAGAGCACCAAGCAGCTGATGTTGTGAAATGTGGATCATCCCCTGCCCAAAAATCTCAGCACATTAGCTGAATTTCAAGAGACACTCAGTACCCAGTGGCAAAGATCCCTTGTGTGTCATTTCAGCAGATTTTCAATAAGCAAAAATAAAGGAAGGTATCTAAACCCCTCATCATCTTTCGAAGATTAAACATGGGATGCACAAAGCAATCTGATAAATTTTCAGCCTGAGGAATACCTCTGATATATTTAGCCATTTGGGCTCTATGATTGGTGATAATGGAAGAAAAACTAGGCTCAGTTATTAAAGTGGAAAAGAACCTTTATGTCTAGACAGAGCTGGAAAAATGCCACCATAACTTACCTGCACCCACAGTTTGTGCAGCTGTCAGTTAGTTGATGGAGAATGCAAAGCCTGAAGTGGGTAAAACACTTAAATGCTTCGATTTTAAGTGGGTTTATCTTTGCTCTTAGGTTTTGGGGGGCTTTTTTGTTTGTTTTTTGTGCATTTTTTGCTCAGCTCCAGGAACTAACAGGTCCCTTTTACTACATGTTCTTTGCAATTGTTAGGCTATGCATTAGGAAAGTACAATGACAACTCTTCAATGCAGGCTTGAGGAGCTAGCTACCCAGCACAGCTAAGTCATTTTTACTACTAACTCCAACAGAATTATAAGCCAACTCCATTTCCATCCTCACCACTGCCTAAGCTTCCAAGTATACATTTCCCCACAGTGCACTCACACTGTGTACATTTCCACACAGTGCAACCACTGACTGCTGCACAGACTGCCTGTTAAGTTTCAAAAGAGCAACAAAGAGCCATCCTCATCCACTCACTGACATGTGAGTGCTGGAGGAAATGTGAACCCACTTTCCAGTTTTGGCTAATACACTTATTTTGGAAGGCCACTAGGTAAGAATGAGTTTGCAATTGCTGTCAGAGCACCAGCAGCACTTTACAAAACCACAGTAACTTAATTCCTTGCCAGCAGATGCTCACCTTGAACATACGTGCACACCAGTTACTGTCACGGATAGTCCCTGCCAAACCCACGGCGTCACAGCGAAGGACTTCACCTCATTTCTCATCTTCCCATGCACTGTTGCAGATCTTCAGATGCATTTAGCTCTTTTTCTATACCTTGGCACACACTGTCCTTGAAGATTCCCCACTAATGGCACACACTGTCCATTAGGATTCCCTGCTCTGTAATCCCGTTATTACCTTGGTGGTATGATGATTTGGAGGTGTTTATGCTCGTTGGCCATTTTGTGCAGGTGTAGTTAAACATTTAAGAGCAGTTTTGCACTTCTGAACGGCAATGACCAATTTGGTGGCCTTCTATGATGGAGCTATGGAACTGATGGACAGGGGTAGAGCAGTTGATGTCATCTACCTGGACTTGGGCAAAGCATTTGACACTGTCTCACATGACATCCTTGTCTCTAAGTTGAAGAGACATCAATTTGATAGGTGGACCGCTCAGTGGATAAAGAACTGGCTGGATGGCCGCATGCAAAGAGTTGTGCTCAATGGCTCAATGTTCAGCTGGAGGCCAGTAACGAGTGGTGACCTTCAGGGATCGGTGTTGGGACCGCTTTTGTTCAACATCTTTGTTGGTGACATGGACAGTGGGATTGAGTGCACCCTCAGCAAGTTTGGAAATGACACCAAGCTGGGTGGTTCAGTCGATATGCTGAAGGGAAGGGATTCCATCCAGAGGGACCTTGAGATGCTTGTGAGGTGGGCTGATGGCAACCTGATGAAGTTTAACCATGCCAAGTGCAAGGTCCTACACCTGGATCAGAGCAATCCCAGGCACAGCTCCAGGTTGGGCAGAGAAGAGATTGAGAGCAGCCCAAGGAGAAGGACTTGGGGGT
>JAOEHY010004072.1:0-62670 GCA_025447955.1 Psilopsiagon aurifrons | reverse complement strand
TGGAGACCTCATAGCAGCCTTCCAGTATCTGAAGGGGGCCTACAGGGATGCTGGGGAGGGACTCTTCATTAGGGACTTGCATGGGTTCAGCAGTAGCAGTAATTTTTCTCCTTCCTGGTAGCTGTAGTGACAGGACAGGGGGTAACGGGTTCAAACTTAAGCTGGGGAGATTTAGGTTAGATATAAGGAAGTTCTTTACTGTGAGAGTGGTACAAAAGTTTCATCCCTGACAGTGTTCAAGGCCGGGTTGGACAGAGCCTGGAGCAATTTGGTCTAGTGGGAGATGTCCCTGACCATGGTAGGGGGGTTGGAACTGGATGACCTTGTCTTTTCCAACCTAAACCATTCTATGATCTATATATGATCAGCTCAAATCAAGCACTGGCTCAAAACCAAACCCCAGCCCACATGGGCCACTGATTCACAAATTATGCCAGCAAGCACAAGGATCAAGCCAAACTTTGGACCAGGCTTAAACCCTGGTATATCATAATTCTTTCTATGAAGATGGTAGGGCACACTGGAAAATTGTACTGGCTTTCATGTGCACCATGAAATGTTTTGATTACGCAGAAGCTTGTAACAGCTTAAGCCAAATGACTAATGCAACTAGAACGTATCCTTATGTCATATATAACTGGTGCTACACTACCCCTCTCACTTCCTCTCAAGGCTCTTGCACATTCTAAAACCTATTTTGTGAAGCCTTCACCTTCATAAATATTTTGAGCATGAAGACTAAAACCCAAAACCATGTTTTTATGTTTGTTATGTTGTATTTAAGTAGCAAGTGTAGAATTTCAGTACGTAAAACAAAAGATACAAACTGACTGTACATGTCTGCTGTATAGTTTGGACTTATTTTTTTCTTCAGCAGTTTTTATTATTCATGCCTCTCCCCTATTCCAGGAGAGGAAAGTGACTAGAAAACAAATCCAGATGACCAGAATACACTGGAGATAAAAAAAATAGCATTTGCAGTATATTCATTAAACAGAGCCCTTTCTCAACATGTGGCCCAAAAGTATTACAAGCATTGGTACTGTTTCTTGTATTCAGGACCTCAGTGTCATTACTTGCCAATTTCACATGAATTCACAAAATCCTAGGAAAGCAAAAGTTTCGGATTTTAATATGTCAATTAAAAACACTTTAAAAAACAAAACAAGGGTTTTAATCAGAAAAAGAAATATTTGCACCATGTTCTCTTACAGTTTAAGTTACATTAAGTTTGTATTTTCCAAACAAATTTTTACTACAGTATCTCACGATAATTGAACCTCTGCAAAAGTTGCACAGTCCTAGAAATTTTCTCCCATATTCATTGCTATGGATATTATCATTTACCCTCATTATTGAAACTTCATCAGATTTGGATGTTACAGAACTAGGAAAACAGTGTTGCATTAACACACAGGCATTAAAACCAAGTAAAACACAACTTCAGAGCAGTCTGTAGACCTCCAATTAAGAATAATTTTAAAACAGGTTTAAAAAAGAACAAAGTCCACAGTATGACAAGCCTGCATTACAGAACTTGCAATACTTCATCTACATACAATGCATTTTTAATAAAAAATGCACTTCTTCCAGTTAGACTTCTAACTTCACCTACCTAAGAACACCTTTTTTCTCACTGAAATCAGGAATAATAACATACATAAAAAAAAAGGCAATTAAGAAATCAATGCTGTCAAGCTGTTACGGCCAAAGGGCACACCAAATATGCCATGAACAGTACTTTGTCTATCCTAATTTCTCCAACTAACTCACATGTAACTCCATCCACACTGTTAAGAGCAGCTAAACTGTGCCACTATGAGGGCCACTCATTCTCAGTGAATACCACTGCATAAAATCATTGCCTTGAGTCTTCTCCTTTTCACAAAGAGTAACTAGGAGCTTGAACTGTCTTTATGAACTTCTTGCATAAGATAATCACTATCAGAATCCAAGTTTTCTTCATCTTCTGATGGTTCTTCTGCCAGACGTTTCATACCCCGCTGTTGTGAAATAGCCAATGCATATTTAATATTGTAGATGTTCCATTCACAGCTGTAAAAATAAATAGGAACAAGTTAGAAATAAGATTCCATTTTCCTCTTAAAATAAAAACACCTCTAAAAGAAGATTATCTCAAAAGTTCTAACACCAGACTAATATCCCCCAATTACTCCATGCTTTTGTGCAGGGTGTTGATTTAAACTTTTAAATTTAACAATACATACAGTTTTGAAACATCTTCAAAATGACGTTGGATGCTTTTCTGAAGGAACTGGATCACAGGGAGCAGCTTCACTGACCTTCAATGCAGAAAACATGTAATTTGCAGTGCAATTTTTATGTACCTATGGAAGTCTAGAACTTTTCTATACTCACAAAACTATCTCAAGCATACATGTTGACTTTTCAGCATGAACATTTTAAGAAAATACTAAATAAACAAAAGCTCTTTGCTTTTGACTCAGCCTTCAATGATTATACTCAACACAAAATATTGGCAGAAACAATTTTTCCTAACATAAAACTGAAGCTTTAAGAACTCATTCTGCTCAATGTCATAACAGTTCCTTCCAGTTAATACAATACTTTCTGAATAAGGAAGAGTTGGTTTTAAGTTGTCCTCTTCTACTTCAAGAGTAACAAAATGGGAAAATGTTCCAGTCATTGAAGTAATGAAAACACGAATACCCGTGTTGAACCAAGGAAAGAGTTAAACAATGCACTGTTTCTTTTAACCTGCAAGACTCCTTCTCAGATTACTTCCCAGTTAACTTACTTTAAATTTGTAAATTTGCCTACTTTTTGTTCCAGGAAGTCTATAAACTGTATACTTTGGGTTGGCTGAATGCAATTCATAGACAAGGCCCATGTAGTTATGAAGAACTATGTAGAAAAGCAGAGTACTAACAAGCTAAGAGTGCATGCTATAATCACAAGCCTACAAAAATGCAGTCTGTACCTGCACATTATCTTTTCATTACAATTAATATGCATAATTGTTTAAAAATGTAATTTCTAAAATCCTACCATCACTCTTGAAATCTTCATGTGATTTCAGGCTAAGCAAGCTATGCTAAATTTTACCTGTAATAGCTGCAAAACATTTTTTGAAATTTATCTTCAAAACTCCTATTATGCATTCAAATTCTATTATACAAACTTCTCAGAATCATAGAATCCTTCAGGTTGGAAACTTTAAGATCATCAAGCTCAAACCATAACTTTTTACCATTAGTAAAGAAGTTGTAAAAATTAAGTAGTTTAAATTGTGAGAATCACAGAATCATTCAGGTTGGAGCAGACCTTTAAGACTGAGTTCAAACTGCAATTTTTACCATTAGTAAAGAAGTTCTGAAAATTAAGTAGTTTTAATTGTTGTCTACGCATTGTCTAGAATGTCAGCAAATGTTAAGTAAAAATCCTAAGCTGACAGGTAAACCGATTTTAAAATGCTCATCAGTGTTTTGACTTTCACAAGATCTCACCTTGTTTTCAGTTTCTGTCCGTGCAGCATGAGCAGCTTATGAGCCCAAGTGAGATAGAATTCTAAATGACAAGATATCTCAAATGCAGAGGCCAGGAACTCCAATACTTTCTCCACATATAGGTCTGGGAGTGATGAGCAGACAACATCAACTACACAGAAAGGAAAAAAGCCCATAGCCATCAAAGTTGAATAATGTCAAAGAGACCACAGTAAAGCATGAGGAAGGGGAGAAAAAAGAAAAAAAAAAAGGAAATTAAAAGTCTTGATTGCATTTCAGGGTATAGTACCTGTCTTTCCTCTCAGACCTTCCCAATCACTACTGTATTTAAAAGCAAGAACTTAACATCCTGCCCTTCCTCACCTCAAGTTCTTCCTCTTAACAGAATGCTCTCTCCCATCAACTCTCCTTTAGAACTTCCACCCTCTCCTCCTCTTTCAGTTAAACTACATTTTACTGAATATGTCAGTAAAGGGGGGCTTGGACTAGGTAACTGCTGAAGGATCTCTCCAACCCATTCTGTGATTCTATGATTCTGCAACTTGAATTCTGTTTCATCCTCTTTCTAACACCTGTTAGGCGCTTGAAGGCAGTAAAAATATTGCCCTTTTCTTCTGAAGACTGAACAAACTCAGCTCTCTTAAGCCTCTCCTCAGCTGTCATGCACTCTGGCCCTCTAATAATTTTCCAAGCCCTCCACCAGATGCTCCAGAGTATCAATGTCTTTCTTGTGCTGTCAAGTCCGAAGCACAGGACTCGTGATGTGGCCTCACAAGTGCTCAACGGAGAAGACGAATCGCTTCCCTCAAAACTGCTGACTACATCTTTGACATTACAGCCCAGTATTTGGTTAACTGCCGGCACTGGCACACAGCTAACTCATGTTAAACTTGCTGTGCCCCTTTAACACCAGCTGCTTCTGACAACTGACATCCAAAAACTTCACCTGTATATGCAGATCTGATCAAATTCCATGTTTAAAAGTCAATACACGAGCATGCTGCAAATTGGTAAAATTAAATTTAAACACTGCACTAAAAAGATTTTTGTTTGGCTGGTATTTTGGGGGGGTTTGAGGTTTTTTTCTACAAAATACCCTTTCTTAATCTTTAGCCTTCAGCCACAGTAGACATCAATGTTATACTTCTCCCCCCCAGCTCACAGATTGCTAAACTCTGCTCTTCACACCTCAACTTAACTTACTCATCTCTGCTTACAGAGATTTTAATTTAATGGAAGATCTACCCACCTTCATCACTAGGTACAGCCTCTATGACCTCCTGAATTAATTTTTTCTCATTCAGCTTGAAGGCCATGACAATAGCCTTAGTGTATTCCTTTTGATACAGTGTTTTCCGTATATTGCTGGGTGTGACATCAATATCCAGCTCAAAAGGATCAAAAATTAGCCCAGAGTCCAGTGAATAGATAAGGAGACCCTCAGTGGTGGTGGCTGCCCAACTTCGTCCTACAAGAGAGGTTAACAGTATTTAAGAACAAAGCTGAGTTTTCTAGGATGGAAACAAAAGGGTAATGATAAACAGGTATCATTTACAAGAAGTGAGTAAGACTCAAAGCCATGCATCATTGATGAACCTGTCAGCAATGACAATACTTGTAAAAAATGATGTACATTGATGATGATGCTGAAAGTGATGCATGCTTCTGTTTCCCAATTATCCGCTACATGGGAAACTAGCCTACAAACCTAGCAGCACTGTGTAACATCTAGAGACACCATCTCCAAGCCACTTCTACTTCATTATTACTCCTCCAATGCTCTATCATTTTTATTATTTTTTTAGTATCAGATGAAAAGAAGAAACCTACATTTATCGTTAATACTGACCTGTAGGAGAGAAACTCAAGCAAGTCACTCTTATTTCCGGCTTAAAATGTCGGTAACTCATGTCACCTAAAAGAGAATTTTAAAAGTGATTTAAGATGTTCACCAAAAGTTCCCGGTCTAGCTATCAACTCCAACTTCACTGTTATCATTATGTTAATAAATAATGCAGAACATGCCAAAACTTGGCAGAGTTAAAGACAAGGTAAGTAAAAGACAGTCCATGCCTAAGAGAACCTATAGCTGAATTGGTGGGACTGAATTCTGCTCTTTGAAAATTAAATCAGCACTGCTGGGTTCCATAGCCAGGAGACCTCCTGTTTCCTGATGCTTTTACTATGCAAAAGGACCCACTCATCCATCACCTGAACACTCATGTAACAGATTCCTGCAGCTACAGAATATTCATGTAATTTTAACTTTAAAACTGAGCTGAACAATTACCTGATCTTATTATTCTTACCTGGTATCAAGTCTATGTCAAAGGTTTTGATCCACATAAAACTAGTAAGAAGACAGCAAAACCAAAACCATACCTCTTTTTACTCCAGGAAGGGGAATGGCAACACCATCTTCATCTCCAGCTCCTCCATCAATCAGAGCCATGCTGCCAAATTCAGTCATTTTTCTCCGATCTAAGTACTCCTAGAAAAACATGTGAATTCCACATTCATTGTACTGGAACTCCTCTCAGACATCTATATCAACTGAAAATTCTCCCTAGCATTCAGGAATCATCTAGCAATTATTTCCCTGCATTTTTTTCCAAAAAAGCAGGCAACTGCATCCAGCCACAGATGAAAATCAGGCTGCTCTGCTCTTAAGGCCTTCGAACAGCACAACCCCGTTTGGACTGTGGTTTCACATTATGATAATGTTGTTCTACTTAAGAGATACAGTATTTCCTCAGATGCAGCCCTACTCTTCCTCCCCTTCAAGTTCCATAACTGCATCATAGTAATGAAGGGCTGACAGCTATGCAAATGTTTTAGGGACCTCCTTGCTCTCCATTTTAAAACATCCATCCCTCCCGGACTCTTTTCTAAGCTGTCTAATTTCTGATATCCTTTTAAGCCATATGTTGAGACAAACCAGCACAAAAGAGGGCAGCAGAGCAACAAAGGCTGCTCCACTGTTGTTAAAAGAAACATACTTGGAAACACAGTCAAATACAGCCCGACATGAACACCGGAATAACCCTCATTCTTCCAGACAAAGGGATATCAAAAAGGGTTACCAGAATTTTGTGCTTTCTGATGCTTTTCATCGTTCACTTTAAAGGAACTTAACTTTGCACTTCGCAGTATTCAGAAACCTAGTTTGTAAAGGTCAGTGATGCAGTTTTGCATCCAAAATAAAATCCTTCATTTCTTTGCTAACATAAGCAACTGACACCCAGGAAAAGTTACAAAACATTGATAATTTAAAATTTCTCTTCAATTTTAAGTTAAGTGCCAACTGACTTAACTATGTTTAAGAGTGCTGCTCATTCAGTACAAACACTGCAATGTGACAAGACTCGAGTAGTTAGATGAATGTCAGGAATTAAATTCATTTGTTTTCTGTTAAATATTTCCTTACTACTCTCCTGCACAAAACTAAGAAAGTGGACATCTGCTTAACGAAACATTCATGAATCCCATGCAATGAGATGTCACACCAAAACCAAAGGGGTGGGGGAGTGAAAAAATCTGACTCCTGTGGTCACATACCTCCATTGCATCTAAAGAAAAGTTGCATGAGATTTCAAATTTTTTCATGAGAATCTGCTCCTTGACATTATATATACAGACAAATTTTGACAATCCACCTGCCAGAATAGATTGCCCATCTGCTGAGTAACACAGAGTAGTAAACGATCTAGTAAAGAAAAAGAAAAAGTAGTTAATTTCACTGCCAATTTGAGCTGGAAGACACAAAAGAATAACCATTTCATAGGAAATGTGGAAATCTTCATTCATACAATATGTACTCGACATACAAAATGTCTACCACAAACAAGTACTTGGTGCTTTACTATGAATGACAAATAATTCAGAACTTCAACAGCTTTCTGAAGTATTTCAATACTTCAGATTCTGACTGGCAGCTCAATGAATGAGCTCTCAACTACACCCTACACTATGGGACAGTCAGAAAAGCTAGAGAAAAAGCTGTAACAATATCTTCTAAAGAGAGGGTTGAGAGCTCATCACAAAAAAAAAGAAATACATTTGGGAAAAAAGGTCATTGTTTCCTTTTTCCATTTTGTTTTGAGTGGAAGCAGTACAGGAGAAAAAAAGAAGAGGTTCCAGGGAAAAAGAAAAGAATGAAACACGACTTCTATATTACACTCTTTGACAATACACAGCTTGCCTTCAAACATTACTTCACATGCATAGTATTACATGTAATAAACCCCACAACATATAGAACAAAAAAAAAGTGTAACAGTTTCTAGACACTAAAAATTATTACATACTAGTGCCTACATAGCAAGATACCCACTTAAAAATTTACCCCATTTAGAAAGTGAACAATTTGCCATGAGAAGCTCAATATTATGCTGGCAACCCAAGTTTATAACTGACAAAAAAGATCTGATCCGTAGGTGGACAAAGCAGAAGACAAGAAGGATCCATCCACATGCCAAGCCAGGCAGTCGTTTAAAATCCAACATCAGAATAAAAATATTTGAACAGCAGATGCACTCTCAAATCCTCAAACAACTTAAAATCACCTCTTTTCACTGCAGTCTCATTTACTTACTTTCCCTTAGCTGACTGTTTAGCAGTTATTTTGTCAAGCTCCTTCCTTCCCATCTGAAGGTCATGCCTTCCCTCAATTGAACCAGTTTGCACTGCACTTTCATGATCCCAAAATGTTATCTGTCCGTTCAAAGCAGCAACTGCAAGCTCCTTGCCATCAGGACGAAAAGCAACAACAAGAACTGCAAAGAATTTGACCAATAGTTCAAAATGCTGTCAGATACTTTTGAAATGAAATACACTACATTTTTTAGGCTCTTATCTCAACTACTAGAAGAAGATTCAGAGTAACAAGCATGACTACTTTTTCCCTGGACAACATGCAAATGTTTAGCCAATTATAAAGCTAAAGCCAATATTAAATAAAAAAGATTTCTTGCATGGTTAACTAAATACTATAGAGAATTATCTCAACTTTTGATTTTCATTACCAAGAATGAGTGTCTGTATTTGCCTTGTTCATTCCTGAAATATTTTTAATAATATTTTTATATTTGATAAAAGATAAAATAAAAGTTACCATCTGAGTTCAATATAAATGTCTCCTTAGTTCTCCAGCTTTCTAACATATCCCATATCTTGACAGTTTTATCCCAAGAGGCACTAGCTAGAACACACTTCATTGGGTTAAAGGACAAACTGCTGATTGGGCCCTCATGACCTGATAAGACCTAATAAAAGACAAATGATAACCTGGAATTAGGTAAAAGAAACAAATTAATGTAGTCTGCATTTAGTAAACTCTAAATACAGCAACGAAACCATGCCTGACTTGTCCACACATGCTTGAGTTCACTTTTGCACATGTGGCATGATGCACACCAGTGATACCCAACTTTTCATTTTCACAAGTTTTTGGGTTTTTAAAATCACTGGAGTACAAACTCTGCATAGACCTCTGCAGCCACTCTTATGCAGGCACATAGGCTCTTTAGAGACCAAGACTTAGGAATAAAGTGTGCTTCCCCCACCCCCATGTCAGAACAATCAGATCAACTGCGAAAAAGCAAGTAATTGCTCTGATAATTCATTGTGTCTTGCATCTGAAAATATTTAAGAAAAAACGCTACTAAGAACTGTGAATAAGAGCAATACAGATTTTTATAGCATGGAGCTCCTGCTCAACTTGAAAGAAATCAAGGAAAGAAACTAAACACTCTGGATACGCACTCAAGTAATCACTGTAGTAGCTCAGTGTACAGTATTCATAGCTATGCCAAATTAAACACAGAAATTGCTTAGCTCATCTACTTGTACAAGACGTACAATAATGCTTAAGAATTAAAAATGGCAAGTGAGTTTGATTTGCTCAGAAGTACCGTGTCCTTGCTTTATTACATCCACTCTGAATACAATGCATTTCAAACTAGCAGCAAGACAGTGGGTTGTTTCTCACCATACACAAGAAAAACCTACACAAGAAACTGTGTCCTGCTTTGCTCCAGCAAAACTGTCCCTGAAATCTGTATCAAAGTCTTAGGACAGCATGTAAAATTTCTTCGTTACTTGGAAAAAAACAAAAACAAAACCAACCAAACCAAATCATTTAGAAAATAGTATCTCTGAAGAGCTACTAGAGGAAAGATTCATGTCCACGTGTTACCTCAGCAATACTGGTGTTACTTTATCACCTGGAAACAGCTCATTACCCCAAAATTCTAAAAACATTTTCCCCACAAAAATCCAGGACAGCCTCCATGCAACAATCAAAAATCACTGAGAGTCACATAGTTCACCTCCAGATCTCAAATATAACAAAACCATGTTGCATTAAAAGCCTCCAACGAATCCTAAAGTTACTTAGGATAGTCACAATCTGTGTTACGTGTTAAATTCAAGCCCTCCCACACTGTAGGTCCTTACATCGAGCAGCCTCCCACTCTGCATTGACCAGATGAATATTTCAAAGGAATCCTGGGAACCAGCTGACACAATCTCGCCACTGGAGTCCACGGCTAAACAAGAGAACTGACTGGGTCGTGGAGATGTAAAGGTACGGAAATTGCGGTATCTGTGGTAAATGTGAGAATTATGAAAATGTTTCAGGTAGATTTAAACATGTGATTTACCAACTTTCTTGAAAAGGTATTTAATTTTACTTGTAAAGTCTTTTAAGCTATCCATGGAAAAACATTATTTGTATAAAATTAGATGCAATGCCTCAGCACAATCCCATGATTCAAAAAAGGTATTAACAACTTTGCAGAAACAGCAGCCAGAAATACTCAAAACAGAAGAGCTTTCTTCTACTATACAGTGTATGTCCATTCTTTAGAAAGCACAGGCTCATTTACACATCCAGTTCTGTATACAGTTATATTAAAATAGCTCTATCACCAAAATGATGACAAGCATTCTGTTATGTTATTCTGGCCGCCTTCTCCCCATTTGAGTAGTAGGAATGATAAAATTCCTGATTACTAAATATGCAGCAAGAGTAGAACTGAAAAACGAAACAAAACAGAAAAAAAACCAATCTCATCAAGAAACCAGTATTAACATTCGTGCAAGTTCAACCTGAAATAAACAATCAGCAGTTTGCTATATTCTGGGGGACAGAAGCTAAAGACTACATGACACACAAAAGCTTTTATGAAGGATCACCTGTGTAGATCAAAAGCACGCACTGTTCCATCTAGGGAAGCACTCAAAATAACATAACCATTGGAAGTAAAAGTCACAGCAGTCACACCACTGGTATGTTCTGTAAAAGTGACAAAACAGAAGCTGCTTGAAGTGTTCCACACTTTCACCTGCATGAGACAAGAAAAGCTTTATCAGAATTTCCATCACCAGTTCAGACAGAATGTAAAGGTAAGGCAGCAGCAGAATAAAGCAGTCCTAGAGCTCTGCAATAGCATAAAGGATTTTCAAAACTATCAGTAAGGAATTCTGTACAAGTGACACAAACAGGCCACAGCTTATTAAACCCCTAAAGACACATCCACAACATAAAAATCTAAGTGGAGATACACAAAAAAATTTTTGAAACAAGGTTAGTTTTCATGGAAAGCTGTAGCACTTATGGAGCACCTTCAGCTCCCAGGCTTCATACTGTCTAATCAAGTGTCAAATTCAAAACCAAATGCAAAGCCATTCCAGAAGTTACAAAGATGTTATGCTTTTAGTTACATGCAGTTTGAGACTTCTGGAGTTTGGCCAATTTTGAATCCAAATGGCAGAAACCATGAAGTGGCAGGTCATTTTCTGACATTCACAAGTTCTGACAGGAAATAAGATACTATCTTTGTCCTATTTACCAGCCAAGAGACTGTGGGATTACACTACAAAACATCTTTAGACCATCAACAAATTTACTTGTCATTGCAGTACAAGTCACTCATGAGAAGCTAATTTTTCTTGAAAAAAAAACCCAAGCTTCTGCAATTGTACATTTCAGAAAAATCTCCTTAGGGATTGCAATTTCAAAAATAATTTGAAACTGATTTCACATCAAAACCAATTATTAAAAGGATGTGAATTTGGGCAAAGGTCTTTCATTCCAAAATCTCATGGAACTATTACAAGCACAAGTAAGTTAACAGTTAATAAATTACAACTTTTTGCATTTATGGTGATTGCCGTCTATGATTAAAAAATCATCAGCTAAATAGTATAACTGATGCAATCTGCAAAGGATACCAGTAATAATAAATCAAAATATATATATTCAAGGGAAAACTCAAAACACTTAAGGAGAAAAATACATGACTTTATATTAAGAAAAATACATATTAAGTTACAGTAAAGGAGCTTTTTAGATAAATTGAAAATTCAAGCTCTTTACTACGTTATTAAGACTTAAGTTGGTTTCTCATTACTACTGCCTCACTCACTTTCCCATCCTCCCCTCCAGTTACGATGTATTGTCCGTCTGGAGAATACGCTAATGAAACCATGCTGTTGAAATGTCCCTGCTGCTTCAGCACGTAGGACTCACTTTGCCATTCCCACACCAGAAGCTGACCCAAACCTGTAAATGCAGGAGGAGGATTAACCAGAATTATGAATACAATGACCCTGCAAATGCAAGCATAAAAAAAAAGGTTGATACAGACAGGCTGCATTATGCATCTATCAGTACTAACAAAAGATCCTTCCCTTTTATAAGTTCAAGGCAACTTTCCACAAAAAGCAGGAGCTGTTACTTGGATTAACATTCTCAGTTCTACAACGGCAATGCTATCAACCAGATGATAAATTAGATGGAAAGAAAAGTAGGGCTGCATATACAGGTATAATCTTGATTACCATGCAAACCATTATGGACTGGGTAGGAATGCTGGAACATACAGGCAGCTTTGAAAAATTACATGTGCAACAAGCAGCAAAGGAAGAGAGACTGGGTGCAGAACAAAAGCATATTATAAATTACAAAGGCTATGGGCTTTATCATAATTCTGTTAGAATTTTCACATTTGACACATCTTTTTTTTTTTTGCCTCTGTCAACACAACACTTTCCTGAATCACAAGAATTCTATGAGGAAAAGCTGATTAGGGATACTTGCTTTACTATATCTAGACACTACAGAGATAAGACTACAAATTATTAATAAAACTAACATTTGCAGTCAAGAAGAGTAGGAGGAATTAAGGCTTGCATGCCCACAGCATTCCTCATTTTTCCATTAATATAGACCAAAAAAAATTGAGAAACCTGAACATCCGAAGGCAATCCAGTCACCAGTACAGTTGATAGAAACAGAAGCTATCCTTTGATCTGAAATACTGAAGAGAGAATCACTCAGTAAACAAACTTGTGCTTTCATGCCTTGTGTGATAAAACTTCAAATGTGGGGTTTATTACCTGTGTTCAAGCAAGTTCTTTGATTACTGAACTTTTATATTACTGTAACATCAAAAACCTCACAAAAATTCTTGCCTTGTTATACTCAAAAACATCAAACAGGCAATACTGCCTTATTCGGAATGAAGACAGAATATCCACACACCAAACAAAAGATGCGCTTGCCAGCACAGAGTAAAACTCCCCACGTTCAAGAAAAAGAAAAAAAGATATTTTTTAAGCAGGGAAATGATGCATTCTTTAGCACCATGCAGCAATGGAAAATATTTTTTTTTCAATTTAGAGACAATTTACAGGTATTACATATGCAGAACTTCCGCCTTTCCTCCAGGATTGTCTTTATTTTCTACACAGAAGCTAAGAACAAACTTCACAATATTAAAGAAACCTATAGCCAACAACTAAGCATGCAGGAGTTCCTCACTCAAACTTTTCCATAATAAGCTATGGAATGCAGCTGCATGGTATTTATTAGGTACATCTAACTATGATTCTGCCTTTCCAGAAATTACAATACTAAATAGACACTCCTGTTTGAAGATTTTTGTGCTCTGAATATTCAACCTTCAGTATTAAACATGGTTATTTCTCAAACAAGAAAACTCCCAAAAAAACATATCCCCCACACAAAACCAAACAAACCCAAAACCCAACAACCCTATACCTCACCTCAACGAGTGGATCAGATTGAAATCTGGAAGCTCATGGAGGTGAAAGATTCCAGAGGCAAAACCAGTGACTAAAAGGTGTGTTTTCTTGTGATAGGTTGCACATGTCAGGTTATTAAAATCTCCTTCCTTATTGAAAAAATACCTGGCATCAAAGAAGAGAGGAGCAAACTGAATGCGAAAGAAAAGCATGCAATTACAGATGCATTTCAATATAGGACAAATAATATTGATCAAGGTACTCTACAATAAAACTAAAAAGCAGTAGTTCCAGAAAATTGCTAAGTTTATGTACTTTACATAGCTAGTGAAAGCCAATTCTCTTCTTTTCCTCAGTGTTTACAGCTGCTTCAGTAATCTGATTATCAGAAGGGACACCTGATCACAAACAACGAAAGGGATTGCACTGTACATTTCCTATTATCTTCTAATGCCTTAATGTGGATGGATGCATGCATTCACTGCTTATCCTTCTATATGCGAGTCCTCTTACAGAGGAACTGAATTAATGGAACTGAAGCAACAGTCATAAATACTACTGCCTAGAGAAGATCTAGTTTGTAACCATATCTCTTACTGGAATTAAAGCAACACATACGATAGTCAAATAAAAAGAGTATCTGAACATTACCCAATGGCTGTATACTCTGAATTCCTCCAGTCTGGAAGTGATGTTCACCAAAGCTAATTCCACCATGGGTTGGGGTAGGGTACTTACTTTATACCTCCCTGACAGTCAGAGCGACTGAGAACAGAAGTCTGATGTCAGGTGCTCCCAGACAGCCCCTACATGCATCCTGTATCTCCTTCAACTCCACTGACAAGAGATTGTCTATAAACATTACCCTTCTTCAATCAAAGGTAAATGCTGTGACTATCTTACAATTCTCTTTGTAAGCCATGCCTCCTTTGCTATTGACAGACATGGAGATCCTTCCAGAAAGCATCTCCAAAGAGTTCACCAAAGAGGCTGATGATCTTTATGAAAAACTGCTGTCACCTCTTGAAGTCAATCAACCTCTTCTTGCAAGAACACAAAGTCTCTAGACGTGAAACACTTACTTTGCAACACGTGAATATTTAACCTTTTCTCTAGTCTCTTGTTCACTTGGATTGGCTTTTCCATGAATTTCTTCACCCTTTGGCTCTTCAAGAAACTCTTCATCATCTCCTGCTGCATCCTTTTCTCTAGCTGCATTTTTAGGGGGCATGGACTTCAACCCATCAAGCTCTGTATCACACTGCCACACACAGAGAGCTGCATCCTGGCTAATTGTGTACAGCTAGAACACAAACACACAAACATAGAATTACTGTACAATACCTGTGTTTTGTACTCTGCTGTCCTGTTACGGACAGACAAGCAGAAGAGTTAGTAAATCTGTACTCTATTATTATAATATGTTATTTAGTCCTCTAGAACTCAAGGTGCTTTCAGAAAAATTCGCTTGCCCTGAGAAGTGGTGATTTACTTTACCTGCCCTGAGGTAATTTTTGAAAAGACCAATGGCCATTTGATTACCAGTTACCATTACAGCCAATTATTTTTTCATATTAAACCTGTTATTTTTGGAGGGAGCAATTTTGTGTAATTTACTCTCCCTCCTAAAGTTCACTTCTTCAAGCACTCATGGTGTTGAAAACTCCCAATCACAGCTGAGGAGTTGAGACATATTACTTATGGATTTTCTCAATTCTGAGATATTATCAAAACAGTCATCATCACCCTTATCTACAGATAAATTTTATTATTAAAATAGTTGAAGCAGAACATTAAGAATGTCATGTGACTATACATACATCTAGACTGTTCTCTTCAAAAAAGCAGGCAACTATTACATCCTTGTGCCCTCCAAGTGAGTAGTAGATCAAGTTTGCCCATCGTTCTGCTCCAAACACCCATGTAGACATGTCCTTGCTCCCTACTGCGAAGCACCTACAAGAGAAAAGGCAATCTAGAATACTGGTCTGCAAGACTTTACATGGAGTGGAGAACATTACGAGCAAGAAGACACCAGCCACTAATTCAGAAGCGATTTTACACACAACAGAGCTTTAAACTGAGGTTGGCAACTCTAGCAACAGTAGATGGGCTGCTCGCACTCCTAAGGTATGTTCCTTTTATACATAACTAGGCATTTTCAAGCAAGAATCTATTGTTGATCCTTGCACATTTTATACTTTCCAGTCTGCCTAAACACATTTTTCTGAATTCAACATGGAATGGGAAACAGAAGAACCAGAAAGAGTTTTTAAAGCTAGTACAATACTAAACAGAGAAAATGGACTGCAACGTGCATGCAAGTATTAACAACGTGAGCAGGTAGATAGTGCTTCAGTTTAACAACTCACTTGGAATCATCAGTCCAGTCAATACAAGTTGTTT
Source organism: Psilopsiagon aurifrons (assembly GCA_025447955.1). Lineage (NCBI taxonomy): Eukaryota > Metazoa > Chordata > Aves > Psittaciformes > Psittacidae > Psilopsiagon > Psilopsiagon aurifrons. Next base: position 46,726 of record JAOEHY010004072.1, on the reverse strand, counting down.
CATCATATGGACCGTAATAAGTTTTGTCCAGAACAAACGCATTAAATTCTCGTTTCTTCCCAGGAGCATGGTACATAAGAGCAACATTGTCTTTTGTAATCACAAATTTCCTGTCATGTGCGGGGAAAAATTGCACACAAAGCTGTTAAAGCAAACAACTGTTCAGTACAGACTGCAATACAATGAAACAAAATAATGTTAAAAATGGTTACTGTGCTATTGAAATGATAAATATAGACTGCTTTTGAATGAAAAAGAAAAATTATTTCCAGGTTGTTATTACCCCCCAACTTACATGATGTAAGACAGAAAACCTTCAGTAAAAATCACTTCAGGTGAATAATGAAATACTTGCTCTCCAATTCTCACAAATTAAAAAAAGTTCAAACATTCAAACCAGGATATTCTATTTCAATCTCTCTTCACCTTCACATATCAGTCACTTTCAGTGACACAAAGCATCTGCACCCGTTACACCTATCTTTTAATCTGGTCCTGCTGACAGTATAATTCCCTAACATAGAACTGTGATTCCAACTTTCACGCAAATACCTCATTCAAGATCACTTTAAGTCAATCCAACTGAGAAATGCTACCATGAGGGGAGCTTTGCACTTTTTCCTCTCACTCTTCTGACACTTGGAACATTTATGTCACCACACTTCAGACCTGTTACCACGCAGTTAAAATATAAGGGATGTAAACAGAATCACTGGATTCAGAGAACTGCCTCTTTCCGTAGCACAGTTGTCTTAGACTAACCCAAACACTGATCCTAGTCAGTAGTGAAACTGCACTGACACAAGTGCCATCATGCAACCCCACAGCACTGATTGTCTCCCTGTGGGCTCTTTCACGTTATGCCACACATAAGAGCAGTTAAAACTCACAGCAAATCTTATACATTTCAAAGAGTCCCACCACAGACAACACGTGTTACAGGCAACTTTCCTGACAGTATCTGTTTCCAAGGCTTTGCTGTTCCTCTTCTCTTCCCCTCCCAACTTTACGGATAAAATGCCCCCTAATCAGTAGGGATCATCCCAGATTGGTCAGAATGTTTTCAAATCACAGCTGGTTTACGGGGTACTTTCTGTTGTTTTGTTCTAAAGCAGGCACATTTTACTTACTTGCCATCAGGGGAAAAGCTCACGCTGTGAACTGGCTTGTGAAAGTAAAAGTGATGTATCACACATTTCCCAATCAAACTGACAAGCAAGGCAGCTCCCTCTGTAAGCACAGGAAAAGGACTGTGTAAATAACCAAATTTCCATAGAAACCATAACCTTAGCAAGCTTTAGTTTCTCTCCTTAAACTGGGGGGAAGCACCTCCTCAGAAAGGTTTCATGACAGTGTGCTTCACAACAAGAAAAATACAATCAAAATTACAATTCACTACCTAAATTCTGTAAATAAGTTATTTTTAAGTTCTGTAAATGAAGATATCTTCCACAGAAATTCTAACATAATTTTTAAAGCAGAGCACTTCTGATTTGTGTTAAGGCTGTATACCTAGCAACACACTAGGTATTCACTTTCCCCTCTTAAGGCTGCATTTTTATGTCATTCTTTTACAAAATAAATGTCTCCTTTATAAAAGTACCTTCATCAATCAGAATGGCAAGACTTCCATCTGGAGAGAGTCCCACACACACAATATTAAGCCGTGTAGCCAACGGGAATGTCTCACACTTATTACTGCAAGAAAACGATAAAACAGTAAACTTGGTATGAGGACACAGAAATAAGTCATCTTTGGTGACAATGAAATATAGTTTGATACCTGAAAGTCACAGAATACACCTAGATGCAAAATTCCCATGAATTTCATTAGCTTTCACAATCTTGTAAATACCGAGTATGTAAGAGATGAGCTCCTGACCAGAATACCAGCATAATGAGCATCAGTCATAACTCCTGGTCTACAGGAAAGGGCAGATGACAGCCTAGACATTGCCATATACAAGAAAACATAGAACGGTTTGAGTTGGAAGGGACTTTAAGGCCATCTTAGTTCCATCCCCCCTTGCCATGGGTAGGGACACCTTCCACTAGACCAGGTTGCTCAAGGCCCCATCCAGCCTGGCCTTGAACACTTCCAGCTGAACTGTGCAGCCACAGCTTCTCTGGACAACCTGTGGCAGTAGCCTCACAGAAACAAATGAGAAAACCATACAACTGAATCAACACAGATCATCTTTCCCCCTTTTTTGTTTTTAACACACGCTTTTACATACTTCTTATCGTATGCTCCTCACGAGCCTATACACAGAAACCTACACCATGCAACACCTCCACGGTTACTCTGCTAGGCAGGATTCTATCTTTCAACGATAAGCCACGGTAATTCAGGATGTTTTACACCGCAAACCATCCTGAAGGGCTCCAGCCCACAGCAGCCGTAGCGGCGGCGCATGGAGCACTGTGCCCACCTCCCATGGACAACACAGACCTGCCTACCGCCATGCCGCCCGCGGCCGGTCTGCGTAGGGGCTGGCGAAGAGCTAGGCCAATGGCCTGAGGGAAGCCCGGGGGGCATGGAGGGAAGAGACAGACACTGGGCCTCGCTTACTTCTTCAGATCGAAGACAGAGATCCTGTTCCCCACGGGGCTGATAAGGGAGCTGCCATCACGGGTGAAGCTGAGGTTCCCGCGGCGGTACACGGTGCCCAGCAGGCCGGAGAACTGCAAGGGGAGAAGGGAAGGGTGAGGGAAAGGGGGACGGCGGTTAAGAAGGCAGTGGGGTCGCACACGAGCGGCACTCACCCGGTACGCGAACTTCATGGCAGCGGCGCCCACACGTGAAGAACGCGCGCGGCCGCAGCCAGCACGGGCGGACACGGAACTACGCCAGCGCAGGGGCGGGCAGCCCCGCGCACGCACACGGAGAGGAGGCGGTGGCTTCCTGACGGCCTTCCGCTGGCGTGTGGGGGAAGCTGTTGTCCGAAGCGGAGGGCTCCGTGGTTCAGCCCGTTAGGTAGCGTTTGGTCTGCTCCCTAGGCATTGGCACAGCCCGTGCCGTCACCCGGCCTCCGCCGCCACGGTCGCGTTTCGGTTCAGTCGCTCTCAGTTTCTTTCAAAGTACCGCTGTTGGACCTGTGGCTCCCGACCGCGTAGGGATCCAGGAGAGGCGGAGCGGGAGTACGGACGTAGAGGGACGGGGTGTCTGTGTGTGCTGCCCCTGGGACGTAAAAGTGAAGGCCCTTCCAGGTGAAGGTCCTGGAGCACAAGTGTGACAGGCAACGGCTGACGGAACTGCGGTTGGTTACTCTGGAGAAGGATCAAGGGGAAAGTTATCACTCTACAACTACCTGAAAGGAGGTTGTAGTGAGGTGGGGGTCGGTCTCTTCCCAAGTAATAAGTGATAGGACAAGATGAATGGCCTCAAGCTGTGCCAGGGGAGGCTTAGATTGGGGAAAATTTCTTCACTGAGACTGCAGTCAGGTATTGGAACAGGCTGCCAAGGGAAGTGGTGGAATCACCATCCCTGAAGTGTTCAGAAGCCATATAGATGAGGCCCTTGGTGAACTTAGAACCTTAAAGGTCTTTTCTAACGGCATCAATTCCAGGATTTCAAAAGGGGCAGCACTGAAGGGGGCCCTGTGGGTGGTGGGCAGCTCCTTCTCAGAGTGGCAACCCCTGTCAGACACCTGGAGTGCATGCTTTAAAGTGCTGTTCTAAATACAGCCCCTCAGTTAAGCTTAGAAAACATTCTCCTGTTAAAGTAGCTTTGGGTAAAATAGATGAAGCAATCACTCCTTGAATAGAAGTCACAGCAGCAGAAAAGTTGATTTTCTTTTTAAAACATGTATATTTAGAACTGTAACGCTTACAATTTCATTAAACAATCTTAGTACAATGTGTTTGATCTAACAGTATATTACAGAACAATGAAAAATGATTTAATAGCAAACCATGAAAATGGAATTAATTATAATACCTGCAGTGTCAAAGTCACTAACTCGTTACCTTTTCCAGTCAAAAGAATCCCAGCAGTCATTCACACTACATGATGCTTTGGGTTTTATCCAGAATAAAATGGTATGATTTCCACAGAGATAGGGCATTCCTTCACAGAAAGAAGATGCATGACAGTTTTAGCTAGTAGGTCTACTTTATACATCTATTTAGATATACTTTTTTAATAACAAAAATTAATAATAATTAAAAAAAGTTTAGACCAGTGCAGGGTGTCTATTCATTTTTCAACTTAATTGCTATTCTTTTGGGAAAGATTGTTTGGTTTTCCTTTCCCTTTAAAATTTAGCAGAACCTGAGTTTAGAGGAAAAAAAGAACAACAACAAAAAAAAAAAAAAAAACAAAAAAAAACAAAGAAACCCCAAACCACCAACAATTAACTTTTCTAATAAGCAGTTCCTCACTTTAATTTTACTGACAAGTATTTGATATGGGACAGTTTTCCTCTGTGGAATCTGTTGACAACGCACCATTATAGATCTGCAAGTAGAAAAGGTCATTCTCACATTAAATGCACAAGTTTCAATATCAGAAGCAGGACATCAGGAGTTGTAATTTTTCCAGTCACAGGTGGATTTGCAACATTCACAAAAATTACGCCTTTTTTTTTTATTTTTACATTTTTTGTATTTACATTTCAGATATAAATAATGAAATTCTTTAAGTTACATGTTTTAACTTTGCTTCACAATTATTCTACATCTGCAAGCTTTCCAATATCAAACCAACCTCTTTCTTCCATCACAAATGTGGAAGTCTGGCCTCTAATCAGTAATAATTACACTACTCCTTTATGATGAAAGGTTGACTTGTTCAAGTATCACATCATACTGAAATTTTTGCCCCCATTTAAAAATTGAGGCGGCAAACCAAGCCACTTAGAAATGATAATAAAAGAAACTAATCTGGGAACTCAATAAGCCAAATAATTTATTATTAAATTCTATCAATATCTTTCTTTGGTAAGCACTATGCAAGAGGATGACCCAACCCCCGCCCCCCAAAAAAATCATACAATATGTGACATCACAGTGTCTACTCTGTGAAGGAGGAAGCCTCAAAAAATGAAGGAATTTTGTTCAGTTAAGATTGTTTACAGCAGTAGCTCTTCCATGCCTCTAAGTATGCAAATGATGGAAGTTTAATAAAAAATTGCAATGGCAGGAATTAACGGTGATAAAACAAAAAACAAACAGAAAAACAACTATTACACCAGGGAATGTGCTGTTGTACGCTTTGTTGTGTTTCTGGCACATGTGGAAAAGTTGTAAATTACTGAAATAAAAATCCAAGATTTAGATAATTACATCGCCCAACTCTAAATTCTAAAATATGTAGGAAGCGTGAAATGAATCTCTCAGCTGCCAGTCCAAAAAATAAAGAAGTGGTCCAAATATTTGGATTTTTTGCTTTTGTTGCCCTGTGTTGTGAAGCAGGATGTGACTGAAGGGAGAAAACCCAATAGCTCACACAAAACCTACTGAAGTGGCGATTATAAACTAGCTGACACAAGCTTCACTGTACATTTAAATTGATACAATTGTCTGGTGCTTCCATGGCCAGTACATGTTGAGTGCCACAGATCTCAGAGTTAAGAGCGTTACAACAAAGACTAATCGGGGTCAAAATCCTTTAAAGTGCTTTCATATCCAGTTTCTAATGGGTTTTGTTTTCCATGTTTTCAGAGAGAGTTGTCACGTGACACTGACTTCCAGAACATGGTCGTCCTTGCTGGGAATGACAAGTACTTGCATACCCGTGCTGCAGTTGAATACCTGACCAGATGAGAAGGATTGCAGACGGGGCATTGGCAAACCTTTGTGTTCCCCACTAGCTGCAGAATGCAGGCTACCTCTGCTCTTGATGCTGCTGCTGTCAGCTTGATCATCCACATTCTTGTCCACAGAGATGTTATCATTTTCAATCCAGCTATCTGTTTAAAACAAAAACCTGCAGTTTTATTCCATGGAGTGGTTAAGCAACTTTAATCAGAGCTCAGATGCACAGTCAGCTTGCCACATGTTAGCAGTTACCAATCATTCCTGCTGATAATTGTCTGTGCACACTTTTGGCCAGTAACAGAGATAACAGAATGAAATTATACTGGTTTCTAAGGAGAATTTAAGTAGCATTACCTCACATTTGTCACAGGCTAGAAGGGTGCACAGAGTTACTGAAGCTCTGCTGACAAATGCTAACTTTCTTGTAGGAGTGAATTCTCAAATACAGCTCTGGGACTAATCAGCAGTATAGATAAATAAACTCAGTGGCTGTGGCAATTTAACCTCTTCATCCAATATCGTTTATATGCCACAAATTTTCAACAGTTCTTCTACTTCATAGAATCATAGAATGGTTGGAAGGGACCTTAAAGGTCATCTAGTTCCAACCCCCCTGCCATGAGCAGGGACACCTTCTGCTAGACCAGGTTGCTTAAAGCTCTATCCAAGCTGACCTTGAACATTTAATCCTTTCAAAAACTGGGAAAAAAATTCTAATTCTAAAAGCTAATGAAGACACAGTTGATGTGCAGTTTACAAACAACCACAGGATTAGAGGGTTATCAAATATTTTTCACTTGATTAAAAATCTACTGGCAACTAATTTACACAGTAGTATTTTAAGAAAGTGTAAGAAAACACATTATTATTCTTCCTGACAGAAGAATAAGGCTGGAACCCAAATTCAAAGTTCCTGTTAGAGCAACATTTTGTAAGTTTCAAGTTAGAATTGTGCATAAGTTAAATAGCAAAGACACCTATGAGAACTTGGTCAATGTACTTCCTAGCCTTGCTTCTCTCTTTACACAACAACATAAGAGAAGCAGAATCATTTCTGTAGGTAGCCATGTAGTTAAGACAGCTTTACCAGCATCAAGTTGTGTGGAGTGAGCAGAATGGTGAGGGAGGTATTTAAATAATCTGACATCAGGAAAAGGTAGGTATCCAGCAAACAGCGGCATCACTTCCATGTGGACTTTGTGTGTTGCTTGAGCTGCTACAGGCATCGATATCACACCAGAACTTTTTCCACAGACTGCCCAGTTACTACTGTTGTCAACAACTGCCAGAATAAAGAGCAAACACTGTAAGATTCTTTTCTGAAAAATGAAGAACACTCAGTACAGTTTTAGGGCACTTTTAAAATTATTATTTTAGCAATAGCTAAAAGCTCATCTGCTTTTATGCATGCAAAGCTGTACAAGGTAATTAAAAACAGCCCTACACAAAAGGTAACATAGTTGGGCCTCTAGCAGGTCAGACTGGATCAATATTCTACTTGAAGACAGATTAATGATGAAAAATAAAACGTTCTCAATCTAGCAAAATGAATACTGCTGAGCAGCCATATTCACAATACAAGAATATATGCCATAGAAAACCTGGCAGATATCAAGATCAAACTACTGGGGAATTTTGTCAATATACTAAAGAAAAATATTCTTACCCTCATACATCAGTTTTGTTGTGCAATATCCATCTGATTCTGTTAATGCTTCATCTCTGTCAACTTCTGAGAGGTCAACAAGTCGAGTGATTGACACCTCTAAAGAGCAAAGTGAGCCTGTTTTACAATACTCTGCTCCCAGTGGTGGGAAAACTTCAGTTTTCACATGATACAATGTCTGCAGGAAGAAAACAGTGCTGTTATGAAGAAAAAAGAGGTGTCTTATTTATGTTTAAACTGAACTGGACAATTGATAAAGGACAAACTTAGACATCCACACCCTATTAAATATTTTTAGTGCCAAATTCAGTTGTAAGTAATGCTCCCTTCATTATCTTCCTCAGTTTGAGAAAATAATCAAGCCAAATTTGAGCCAATCTATTTTTGATACCAGCAGCAAGCACACCATTTTCCCCTCCAGTTCTGTGCTTTAACTCAGCCTTTCAATACTCTTGAATGGACAATAATCTTACTATTTAAACAAAATAGTATTAAAAATGTTTCTTGGCTCCTCACTTCCCAGACACATGCTCAAATTCTGATTAATACAGAACTGCTTCATCACTCTTACCATCACTGTCCCCAGAATAATGGTGCCCACGTTATCAAAGAGCTAATTTTTAATTAGTATGAAAATTAAATTTCTACTAACTCCACAAACTGTTTAGCACAGTTAGTTCTCTTTGAAAACTCCAGAAAGATGCTGATATATGTGCCACCAAGTGCTAGTTATGTGCCAGTAGGTAAAAAACCCACAACCAACCTAAACTATTGCTCAATGCCAGTTTGTAATAGGCAAACAGACAAAAGGATTTGACCAAATGAGAATCTTCTCATATTGCTACTTTTTACCCGAGCATCACAAAGGGTAGCACAAGACTGAATTAAGAGACAAGATTAAATATTGTTTATATAATTTTGTATTAAAGAGATTCTATCTAGTCTATAATCTTCCTAGCTGATGAAAGGAATAAAACATTTGTCCATAAAGGGAAAGAAGAAACATTTGAGGTAATGGCCTAGAAAACACTAAATATTTCAATAGGGGAGCTCATCTTAAGCACTGAAAAAACAACTAAAATGCTTTTAATAGCAAAGATTTTTTGGAAATTGCAATTTGCTTTGGAGACCACAGTCTTAAACCTGCAGGGAAAAAGCAGCTCAGTAATCTACAGACAGTCTCCATGGCACAAGCCCAAGAAGGTAAAAACACAATAAAAAAATGAAACAACGTAAGTACATTTGAACAAGTACTTATGCTTCCTCCCCACAGTCCAGTGGCAACTATATAATTCCACCATAGCATATCAAGCTTCAGTTCTACTGTTCAACAAACTGGCTTTGCAATGATTCAGTGTCGGTAGCAATATCATTAGGTAAACAGAAGCGGTTTTAATGTATCTCTGGAATTTCCCTTTTCACATATTAGGAAAACATATTCACTTAACATATGCTATACTTAGAAGAGTACTTACAAAAAAATTTTCCACCTGGAATTCATAAGTGAACGGCTTCAGGGTAATAGACTGTTCTTCAGAGGTAGCTGGACAAAAGCTGACTGAAAACAGGCACTGCAAGGAGACAGGAAGCTCTTTTGTCCATCTCAATTCCCATACAAAGAATATCGACTGCTTACTGTATATGACCTGAAAGAGAACGTTCATAGTATTAGCTCCTTCCTTCCTCTGAGAAAGGAGTGGAAATGCACATACGTAAGTTCGTCTGTTCTGCCATTAGTATCGTTTATAAAAACAAATTACCTGTTTAGTGTTAAATAAATCATTAAGGAAAATATACAACCAAAATAATTGTCTGTTATTTTTCTTTTTTAACAAGGCATGCCTAATTAAAAGGGATACATTTCACTGTCAGAATGAATGTTTCAAAAGAGACTAGTTCACAAATCAAGTACGCGTGAAAAATATTTTATTCAAAAGCCCAATTTAATAAAAGATTAATAATGTTTGTGTATTGTTTTCCTAGGCACCAAGAACAACCAATTTAATATCATGTTCAGACTTAAAGGCTGAAAGAAACTTCACAGAGACCGTTTTGCAACTTAACTAGTTTACAGCTGAATTTAATTGGAAAAGAGTCTCTATCTGATTTTTTTTCCTAAAACCTCATGGCAAACTGTAGCTGTAAGATGAACAAATTAAATGTTAACAGTGATATTAGTGATACTACATTTGTACAGCTGTTGCTCAAGCAAGTATGTAGTACTTTACATGAGGCAAATGACAAAGTTTGAAAATTTACCTAATAATCTTTGCAACTTTTAGAATTTAATCTGAGATCTACAGGTGTAAATGCCTTCTAAAGCATCTTTAAGAATCAGAGGACTACAAAGGTCTGACCTAACATCAGCTATCCAGTCTTACTACAAAAATCTATGTGTGTAAGTTGTAACAAGCTTTCACCTAGCTGTTCTGCCAATGAGCTCATAAACCACCGAGTGAATCTTTTACCTGTTGAGATTCAGGGTTCAGAGGTACCAGCTGCAAATCTGTACAGTCAGCAGAATTTTTCAGGCTGTTGTCCGAAAGCTGGAAAGAGAGGTCTGACAAATTCTGTACACAGACTTGAACATATTTCCTGAAAAACATGACACAGTTTGTTCAACAAAAGTTGGATAGTTATACTAAAAGAGTACATGTCCATAAATTGTTTTCAAAGTACACAGCTCAAGCAAGTATAGAATGGGAGGTTTATTTGTTTCTTTCAATCTTTTCCTCACTGCTTCTGAGTCTATAGAAACAAGGCTGTAAACCAAAGAACAGAGGAGTGCCACAAGGACGATGAGGGGGCTGGAGCACCGCTTTTATGAAGACAGGCTAAGAAAGTTGGGGTTGTTCAGCCTGGAGAAGAAAAGGCTGTAGGGAGACTTCATAGCAGCCTTCCAGTATCTGAAGGGAGCCTACAAGGATGCTGAAGAGGGACTCTTCATCAGGGACTGTAGTGATAGGAGAAGGGGTAATGGATTTAAATAGGGGAAGTTCAGGTTAGATATAAGGAAGAAGTTCTTTACTGTGAGAGTGGTGAGGCACTGGAACAGGTTGCCCAGAGTGAATCATCCATCCCTGGCAGTGTTCAAGGACAGTTTGGACAGGGCCTTGGGTGACACGGTCTAGGGTGAGGTGTTCCTGCCAATGGCAAGGGAGTTTCGAACCCAAACCATTCTATGATTCTATGAAGAACTACATAGAAACAGGCTAACTTAGTTTAACTATACAGAAACAGGCTAGCTTGGTTTATCTTGTGGTCTTATTTTCAGAATAGCTGAAATCACAAATTGGTTTTACTGTTATGAAAGGACAGTAGCGGAAATGCACAAGCTTCCAATGGGAAGCTATATAAGATAACAAAAGCCCAGCTAAAAAAAAAAAAGGCTGCTATAAATATTACTTATGAAACTCCAGCTCTGTATTTTATAGAAGAAAGAAACAATAAATACTTAATGAGTACATTACCGTTTGCCAGCTGACAATAAGGAATGCTTGGCATTAAAAGGTATGCAGAATGTTAATGCAATAATAGTGGAGTAAATCGACCAAGGACAATCAATGGTTACCTAAAGGAAAGAGAGAATAAAGTTCTTATTTGTAATGGTCTTTGGCATAATGATTTTGCTTTTCTTCCCATTTCTAAGCAAAACTTTTCTCAGCAAGTGTCTGCAGCTAACGCATCCAGAAGGGGAGGAAGGAGAAGAAAAATAAAAATCAGTATGTCAAAAACTAATCTCACGAAATATTAGGGTTTTGTTTTCCTCTGTGCAGATTTTAAAATCTCAAAAAAACTTTTCCTGTGGAAACTGACATACCCAGTTCTGAAGAACAGAAATAAAGGAAGGGGAATAGAAGAAAGGATGGTAAAAATACTTAGCATTTTAATACAATGGTCTGATAAAAGGTCAGTATCAAAGAAATTTGGAGTGGGGGGGAAGAAGGAGGGGTAAGTGAGTGAACAAAACTGCTTGTTTTACAGCTTAAACCGCAACAGCTCTTTTAGGAGGGGGAGAGGTGGGTGAACAAACTGTGTGGCTGATTTACAGCTTAAACCACTACACTATTATATTACTGAAATGTCTTGATAATACTTGTATATATTAAACAAAAGCTCCAAATACTTAACAATTGTATTTAATGTTTATTTAACTTAAAGCAACACACTGAAGAATTTCTCCTGAAGTGAATGCTGCTATTCTTTCAATTGTAAAGCATTTAACAACATACTTCTATACGCAGAACAATAAAAAAGATAAACATTTTTTGTCATGTCACATTTTAGCAATGCTGATCTATAGCTATTCCTGTTTACTTGACTCTTAACACACAAGGATACGTGGCAGCACACTTGGTCAGTTTTAACAAGGAGTAACACTGTGAAAGTTGGTACTCCTCGCTAAGATCATTTTGTTGCCAGCTGAAGAGCTTTTTTACATACTGCTTATTTTATTCACCCTTCATAATTATAATGAAGAGAAAATGTTACCTCCAACTAAATAAATGTGACAGCTTGAAGCACTACAGCGTTAAGCACCTCATCACAGCATACAGCTTCTTTGCAAGTGGAAGAAATACCTTCCCCATGACTTAGAAGGGAGAATTTGAAGACCACCATAGCACCTTTTACAAGGGCATGAGTGTCCTTCATCCTATGTAAACTCTGACTATTAGAAGATTAAATCTCAGATTGTTAGCCAGTGGAACAGGTGGCAGCAAACAGTATATATTTCTGCTTATGTTTATATTTTCCTCTACATTTATAACATTTGCTACAGTTCTTGCATGTACATCTTTTAAGAAAAATTAGTTCAGTGCAAGCTCTCCCCTGTCTCATCACCACCACTTCCATTTTGTGAAGAGTATGCCCTTGTGATCAATTACATTTCATAATAAAACCATTAAATTACATCTTACTTTTTGGTCAACAGTAGCCATGCAGTTGTCCTGTTTCTGCTTCTCTTTGCTTTTTCTGTGAACTTCTTTATTGGTAGTATTTTCTTTCTCCACTACAGATTGTGTGGCTGATGGCAAGTACATGACTTCTAGCTCAAATTCAATTACATGGTATGCAGGAGCCACTGGCAAACTGATGCTTGTGATCTTTTCAGAAGACTGAATCCTTAATGATGATTCTGAGATCTTCTCTTTAGTTGTGTAGAATGGGGAAAAGTAAGTAGATTTAAAACCCGTTCATCCCGTCACAATTTTCATTTTAATCTGTACCCACACAATGACTAATTTAGACTAATTTCATTTAGTCTAAAAATTCATAGAAAAGTATGTAGTGCCATAAGCATTTCCTAGCAAGACCTCCATGTTTGCAAAAACAGCAACAAGAAACCATCTTACATAACTCCACAGCAATCTCTTCAAATGAGCTATAATATATGCATCTTAAATACCACTGTTCACAACTTCCCAATAGCAACACTCTATCCTTATAAGCTGCCGAAAGGTAACCACCACACTCCATGTAATAGACCCTTCCAATGTTCAAGAAGGAACTAAGAGGACAATTTGGTAACAAACTTCAAACAGGCTGAAGAGCTACATTAGTCCATCACGACATCTACTACAGTTTTTTTGTCATGCACCTCCTTAATCTCATGATGTTAAAAAAATACTGAAAAAAACCTTACAACTTACTGAATACACATGTGCATGACCAAGAATACACAAATACACATCACTAATCATCTATCTTTAAAGTACTACACATGGGGTGCCTCTGCATAGTCTATTTTAATCTGAATTTCTTCAAGTCTTTTAAGACTGTTTGTCCTGGGTTCAGCAGTAGCAGTCATTTTTCTCTTTCTCAGTAGCTGGTGCAGCACTGTGTTTTTGACTTTCCGTCTGGGAACAGCACTGATAACACCGACGCTTCGGTTACTGCTTAGAATGTTTTGGTCTGACCAAGGACTTTCTGTGTCTCATGCTCTGCCAGGGAGGAGGAGAAGCCAGGAGGAAGCAGAGACAGGACACCTGACCCAAACTGACCAAAGAGGTATTCCATACCACAGTATGCGTAGGATGTAAAAATGGAGGGCAGAGAGCCGGAAGGGTTCGCTGCTGGGTCGGGCTGGGTATCGAGTGGTGAGCAGTTGTATTCTCTTTCCTTGTATTTCTCTTGTCATTATTATTATTGGTGGTAGCAGCAGTGGTTTGTGTTACACCTCAGTTACTAAACTGTTCTTATCTCAACCTGTGGGAGCTGCATTCTTTCGATTGTCCCCCCCCCCATTCCCCTGGGAGCTGGGGGGAAGAAACAGGGAGGAGTGAGTGAGCAAACTGGATGAGTTATAGTGGCTTAAATCACAACACTGCTCTTCCCATTTGTGTAAAAGTTGCTCACATTTGAGCAACTAAGGAGACTATAGAGCACTTAAGCTCAGAAAAAAGGGAACGGGGATGTCATCTGTTTAAATGAAACACTGGCCAAAGGAAATACTCTGTTTACATAAGGCACTACTTAAAAATCTACTTACAACTACTTCACAATAAAAATGGTCTAGTTAAGATACAGCCCACAGAGTAATAAAAGATAACCATGATTCCCTTGGAAATCATGACAGATACTCACCTTGGCAGCAGTTTCACCATGCCTACCAAATTACACCAATGAAAGTACAGGCTGTCCAGCTATGTTTGCTGCAAAGTTCACACTACTACTTTTGAGGGTGAAAGTTTAAGACCCTTCCTGCACTGAAGTATTCAGCTGCAAATCACCAGAATTGATCTTATTAACAACTACTGAAAAAGACAACATCAGTATTCTTAACCTTATCGTAAGTACAGGTTTACTTCAGGATTACTGAATTTTCAGCCATTTAAAGATTATTAATTTTTACTTTCTTGCTTACCCCTGGTGTTGGAATAGATCACTGCCTTGCTCTCCAGATGGTACAGAATAGGCATGGCATCCGCATTACTGAGCTGCAAAGTGTCCCCATTCTTCATGGTGTAGTGACCAGTAGTCACTGTGAATTTCACCTTCTGGGGAATGCCAGCCAAAAGGCTATCTGAAGAAGAAGGAAGAAATTGTTAACAGGTTCCAGTACTCACCAGCAGATGGTTACAATGCACTGCTAAGGCTTGTTAGCAATATTCCCAGACAATTTGTCACACCTTTGGGTAACTTGAAAGTGTGGGGGTTTGGTGCTATGCAATACATTAAACCTAGCTCAGATACACTAGTGTGAAGAAATCCGTTGTTTCAACTTTAGTGAACAAACCCACTGTTCCTTGGATGGCTTAGATTAGCTGGCTCACATCCTGTGCAGCTTTAGCAATACAGAACCCAGTAATCTCAAATTTTACTGTTCTTTTTGTTAAGCTCTTCAGGTTGTACGCAGCTTTATATTTTTGCACCTACAATGCCAGCCATATCCACATGCTGCATTTATGTAATCAACATAACAAGAATGCCAGTATGTACACAGACTCTCCAATATCTGAATCAAAACCATCAGTTTCACAGGGGTAGCTAATCTGATTAATGCCCCATATGCCTGTCCTTCCTTCACCACATGCTGCAATCACTGTAACTAGAATGATAGTACAAAATGCGTATTAACTCAACTGCTTCAGTTAATAGCCTGACAACAAAATCACTGCTCACTTCTACTTATAAACTTTAATAAACTCTATAACAAGTAACTCTCAGCTCGCTGTGAAATCAATGGACATATTCAGTATTAAATTTTAATAAATTAGTATTGTCACCTCTCGTACACAATCCCAATTTCCTGTAAATACCAAAGAGACTGCAGCATTGCAGAATTAAGCAATAAGGAGCTCAGTCATTTGCAAATATAAGTAGTCACTTCTAACCAGTATGGCAGCTCAAACGATACCTGATATTTAAGTGACAATACATATTCAAATTCATATTCAAACGCAAAACCAGATGTTCCAGAGCCAACCCCTGGAATTATTGCAAACTAGGCATCACTGACAGGGCATACTTGATGAATAATTTGAAAAGTAAGACTTTAAGACTCAAAATTAAGAGTAAGGAAAAAAAAATCTGAGTCATTTTCAAGACAGAAAACACTTTAGTCCCATGAGAATACAACAGAAATCATCAAAACAGCTTCAGCTTAGCAACTGCACCTACCAGTCATCGGTTCCACTTTTAGCTGGGGCTCCTGAGAATATACATCATACTGCGCTATTGGGTAAATATGAAGAAGGACAAACTGTACTTTTCCCACTGAAGTGCACAGTTGCCTGAGCGTGTATGTCCCAGGTTCTTTGGCCTTTAAAAAAAACATTTGAATAGGTTTTTCAATTTAGGAAAAGGTTCTGAAACAAACCCTCTACTAAAGAACAGCATGTTTCCAGCTCATTTTTATCAGATACTTTGCATTTGTAAATTAAAATGCCAGACGACTTTTCTGAATAAGTGACAAGATTTTCACAAAGGGTCCCCTTTCACCCCATTAAGAGAGAAGCTCTAGAGTGCTGGCTAATTCAAGGAAAAACACTGTAAGTAACAAGTACCAATAGTCAAAATAACTATTAGAGCAGTTATGCTGTCAAATTGTTATTTTGGGGTGCTTTTCATCTTGTTCGTTGGTTGCTTCCCTCCCCCTCCAAATGCCACGTACATTAAAATATTATTATATTTATTAAATACTGAAATGATATTTAGCAAGCAGCGAAGTATTCATTTGGCCAGCATTCACAAAATCCTATGTTCTATGATGCTCAGCTTTTAATTCAAGCTATCAATTTCACGCACTCCCCAGCCTACATGCTGTCTGAATGCTTACAGAGAAGTTATACATACATATTCAATTTCAAATTCTTCCCTTACCCTGAATAACAGGATTCTGGATGTTTTTTGATAACATAAAAAGCAAATCTGTAACATCTGCTAGTATATTTATTCTTGATTCTATTTGCTCTTAGCTACTACTGCCTGGGAATAGGAAATGTTTTCTTTTTCCATGTGCCATTTTACCAAGTGTAATACATATTCATGCTGCATATAACTACATCTAAAGAATAAGATAAGTTTTGGAGAAAAGCTGAAACAACCTAGCATTCAAATCTCACAGTTATTTACAAAGCAAATCCTGACTGAAATCCAGTATTATACATTTTTACATTAGTTCCTAAATTTGAACCCTTGAATACTTTATAAACAGAAAAGCAACTCTTTTGTATATAAACATACTTCAAACCTCAACATGGGATAGGAATCAGTCTGAAGAACTTAGATAATGCTTTCTGATCTCTATTAAAGCTTTAAAAAGTACACTGGAAGATTGCTATCGGCATAAATAATGCTAATCATCAGCCTAAGATCCTCAGAGAGAACCAAACTCCCTCTGCATCTTAGAAGCACAGTCATCCCCCTCTCTGCAGAAGTAGTGCAATTAAGCATTACTGTAAGAAAATTTACAAAACAAGTTGTCAGCAGTTTCTCTCCTCTGGCTGGCTATGTAATCCAGTAGGAGTGACACAGTATACTACTACAGTGGTAATGGATTTTTAGTACATATTCTGTAAATACTGGAAGTCAAATCTATTAAAGCTTTCAGCATGTTATGTCAAAATTACAACATAATCAGATTTTCCCTTTAAGAGGAGATAAATCATGCTTTGAACAACTGTATAAAATTAAGAAGGATTCACACCAAGCAGTCTTTCCATGAAAATTTCTTTCAAGAAAGTAAGGTTAGGAAAACAGAAAAGTTACAAGCATAAGGCTGTCTGTCTTCCAACAGCTACCAGAGTCATACAGAACAAGACAAGTTTAAAGCAGTGCTGCATCTAGCTTTTCATCCATATCTCTTTTTCCATAGTTTCAGATTGATTACTGGTCCCACTAAGCCAAAATGCCTGTTCAGAACAGTCTCTATCAGCTTTCTCCTAGTGAGGCTCCTCCACCTGAAATCCAGTTCTACATACATGTTCATTTCTTTGACAGAAAACTACATTTGCAGGCATCAAGACCTCTGACATCTTCAAATCCCATTAATTTGTCCTAATCCTTTAAAAGGATGAGAAATCTAAAAACTAGGTCAGTAGGTAGTTCAAATGACATGACTGCCATTTTGCATTGTATCATCATGGACTTAAGCTCAAGTTCTATCTTGAGATACCTGCTATCCACACAGGTTCCACAAATGCATTTGTGCACATTGAACCAAGCACACCTCTCTATTGCTTTCTGCCCCAGTGCTGAAGAAATGGAAAAGCAGAGTATGTAAGCCTATAGAAAGCTTCACTCTAAACAAAGTTTCTATGACAAGACAGAAATTAACAATTAAGGAAAAGAAAAAATTAAAACCCAGGTGTGGATAACTTAAAATATGCTAAGAATCCTGGAAAAACCACCTGGCCAGTTCTCTCCAGCTATTAATTTGTAGTCATCAAAAGCATATACATAGATTCTTACTTCAAAATGAGTTTAAAAAGGGACTAGAGCTAATGCAAACCAATTAGAAAATGGCAAAGCTAGCAGGCGTATATATACACCATATGTGACTGCAAAACACTTTCTTCACAGCATCCATACCCTTTCCAACAGAGAGGGTGGGTAATGCTCCTAAAACAAAGCAGCTGTGAAGTATTTGTTGCAGTCCTCATTATGCTACCTCATCCTGTATTAATCATTCTGATGTTACACAGAATTTCTCAGCATTTTCTCACTTAAATTTTCCCTACACTTACGTTCATTACTGTAGCACTGAACTCTGATAAATACTTCCCTATAAAGGGTTACTGAGGTGAGGACATACATAGAAACTATTTAAAGAAACCCAAAGAACAGAACAGCATGATAATTGAGGCCAGAAGCTCCTACTCCTGACATGCTAAACAGATGGCACAGTCTTGTTTTTGAAAATGTCTGACATTTCACTTCCAAGGACTAAGTCGTCAGGTAAATACCTTTCCTCATTTCATTAACTTAAGTAAACAAACCACAGACCAGCAAAGCACAAGGCCACAGAATGAGTAGCAGTTAAAACCAAACCAAACCAACACCACAACCAACAGGACTGGTGCTCAAGGCTTGCTGATTTCTAGTTACCATGCATCTAGTGGTAACGCAATGTAAAGAGAAGTCATAAGCACTTTTGTCCTTAAACAGTTCAGCAATTATTGTGAGTACTTCGCTTGGTGGGTGAAGAATGGAAGGAAAAAATGTTACTGCAATTATTAAGCTGACTTACAGTGAATGTGTAAGTCAGGAATTGAGAGAATTTCATATACACCATGGCAGAAGCAGGGCGGCAATGGCTCTAATGCCATTTTCTGAGGATGGCACTTAGATGGCGAAACTTTTATCTTCATGGGCGTTTCCTCATGCATATTTAGTATTCCTGTAGCACACAATCCTTATGTTCTTGTCTTCTCATTCCTTATATGGTTAAGATGAATAACGGGGCAATTTTAGTTCTGACATCCTTTAAAAAGATGAGCTTTGTCATACTTGCTACAGTAGGTTTACTGCATCCACCAAGTGAAAAAACATTCTACCACCCTCTACAGTGAAGAACAGGCTATCAAACAAGTCTCACCACATAGTCGCTTGCTAAGGGCTAGAAAATACACTCCCATCAATATTTTCAACATAATTCTGAATGAGCTCAACAGCAAAGGCAGACTTCATGAGTGGTACATTATCTTGTACATGAATTTATCAGTTTCATTTTTGGCAGCAATAATCAATGTTTAAGGTTTGGAAGGCCAACTCAAATCTTTGCAAATAGGAATCACCTGTACATTTTGGCACAAACACAACAGCCCTCTTTTAAGGGAAATTAAAGTCTAGAACAGCAAAATGAAAGCCAAAAGGACAATGGCATCACTCAAGCTTTAACAGGAAGCAACACAGGTGCCACTTGCCAGCACTAGGTTCTTCCACAGCCAATGCTTTTAGTTCTTCTTACATTCGTTCAACTATAAAAACATACCTGAGTACTGAATGTGACTTGATTGACCCCTGGTTCCAGTATTAAGTTGCTGCATTTCAAGACATGAGCCCCATCTTCTAAAGTCACCCCTGAGGGTATATCCAGTGAACTGCTGCTCTCTTGCCTTCGTAGTAGCATATGCACATTTTTGCAGATTATTCCTGCTGTGTTCAAAGAGTTATCTGAGGGACTCCGTTCATACATTTCATATAACTCCAGTGCTGGCAAGTTGTTTCTTGGCAATGGAAAGCCTGTAATTTCATTTGGAAAGCTGATAACACCATAGGAAGTTTTGTGCTTAGTGAGCCACTCAGCTGTTTTTCTGTAACTATTTTTTTCAATGCTGAAGTGAACATGGATGGCAATCTGATCCACTTGGACAGGGATGGGCATTTGGCTCAGCAAAGTCAACTCAATCAACAACTTTCCACCCACATGGACAACAGCATTTGGAGGGTCAAAATGCAGAGTTTTCAACTGCGCAAAGGACTGCATAGGCAATACAACCTTCTGACCTGGAAAGATAAAAACAGGGATTTTATTATTCTCCAGTGCTGCTGATGATAAGCAAATCTTTTCTCTAGAAAATTTAACACCTAGAAATAAACTGATCAGCAACTTTTCACAATGAATCCTTTCATAATAAATCAATACTTTCTTATTTTATCTTGAGTAGAAATGAAGCTTAAAGATGCTGAGATTTGTTTTCTTACGTTACATATACTGCAATTTCAGTACTCAGGCTATTAAAGGTGACTAAACTAAGCACATCTAAGGAGAAGTTTCTCGTTTCGCTACTACATAAAGTGTCCTAGATGAACACAGTCGCATAAAGTGACAAACTTCCCAGAGCACATAAATCAAGAGCAAGTACAAGTGTAAGAAACTAATGACTGGACTGGTACGCTCCAAAAGCCAACACTGAGGCAGTATCAAAACTGAATTAAGAGGCAAGTCTAAAATAATGTATTACTTATGCTACATCCATTCATCAGGAGAAACTTCTGCATAAAAATGAACAGTCTTCAGATTTACAAGACGTATTCTGTATGAATTTGAATGATGATTAATATCTGAGGGCAAGGTATTACTGAAGCAGCAGGAAGAATAAAAGAGAAGAGGGTAAGATGGTAAAAATAATAAGCTGCAAGTGGACGGGTACAGAATCTAACATCAAAACCAAAGGAGTGTCATCACAGAGTTGCCATCTGTGTGCTAGTAATGCAGAGACAAAGGTTAAGTTAGGAACTGGAATAAAACTAACACAAGATGAATCACGAGCTGTCAAAGCAGAGAAACAAAGTGAAGGAAAACAAAGCCTTTCCAGTATTCAATATAAATGTTAATTACTCTCTTGTCTTTGGCTGTTCTTAATAATTGCAGAAGTTTTATAAAAATTCTGGAGACAACAAGAAAAGTACCATGTTGGTTCTGAAGTTATACACAAGGTAATGAAACCGATCAGAAAAAGCCTTTCAATCCAGTTCTAGGGAAAGATCAGATTAGAGCATATTAAGTATTTAAGCACCAGACTTACCTTGGTTCTCTTCTTGCTGATTGGCAAAATCTAGTATTTCTTGGCAAAAGCTTTTGCGTTCATTTTCTGTTAAGTGATTATCACCAGCTAAAAGGCTGCTTGTTTGAAGATAGCTAACAAAGTTAAGGAAACATGAGGTGGAAACCTACCACATTCAGAAACTTGACTGAGAATAAGACAGTTCAAGTACTGCTTTTCTGATCTTTTAATACAAGACCTGCTTTTATCATCACCATACTCTTCCATTAGAAAAGAAACAATGGAAGATTTATTACCATCTGAGAATATTGCAGAATTTCTACTTTTTGCAGACCTACCAAGACATGATCCATCTTATTAACCTGGGCAATCTTTCTCCATCTAAAAAGAGTTGTGAGCATAGAAAATTCATTTGACAACAGATAAATGCAGCATGCAAATCAAAGACCTAGTGTGCAGCATTACACTGCCCAACATTTAGAACTAAACAACTTGAGTATTTGATTATATTCCGGTTTACTTGGCTGAGAATCTGCTAGCTGTTACAGCATCACTTAGCATTAAGTTGTAAGATATTCTTTATACTTTTGGGTGCTAGGGATACAAATGCTTGCTAAAGTATTTAGCTAAGAATGCGGTATTACTGGCTCAGATTCTTTAAAAGCATTTGCACTGAAGCAAAAAAAAAAATTTTAAGAGTGTTTAAAAGTGGTGTAAGAATTCTCAAAGGAGGCAGACATCCACAGTCTCCAAGTCTAGTTCTAAAAAAAACCCTAGTGAAACAAAAAGCAGCAAAGAACATCAAAACCCGAAATATACTACAAACTTAGCTTCTTGGACAAAGAAAAACAAACAACTAACAACAACAAAACCCAACAACTTTAAGAAAATCTATAAAACTCTGAGACCGTGCCAGTTCGGAACACCTACAGGAATTCTGTTTATAACTCCGGCACCAATGAAAGCAGTACCCTTCCCCTAAACCACCAAAAAATAATGAAAATTTGCTATTTTGCTATAATAAGTAATTGTGCTGTTTCTGATGCCAAAAAGAATACAACAAAACACCCAAGGCCAGTCAGTAAACTCTGCTCCCTCCCCGCATCTCTTATCTTGAAAGTAGCAAGAGTACAGCATCACAGATTTAAGATTTAAACAAATACAACTGTAGCTGATAGAGCTGGGGCACGAAAATAACGCAGAGATAATCAAAGCAAAGAATTTGAAGCTTGTCAAACGTTAGGATTGAGCCAAATCATTCTCTCAAAGTACTACTTTGCATGCGGTGTTTAGAGATTTCATTCACACACTGTAGGCTGAGCTTTTACTCAAGGTAAAAGCAAACAACTCCCACTCCCCTTCTGAAGCAGAGACCAAAGCCAGAAATAAAAATAAATACTAACAAAAAAACCCCAAACCCTAAGACATTAGAACAGCAACCAAAGTCACAAGATTTTCATCTTCCAAGCCTCTGTTGTAACTTTTAGAAAGTCACCATTGCAAATACCAGAAGAGTCCTTGCCAGATCAGGTACAGGATAAAGGTAGTAGCAGTTATAGAAAGAAAGCCCAGAAATTAAGCCACTTAATATAAGAAGTCACTATACTGCCATATTTACCAAATGAAAAACCAGTACTACACAAAAACTTCCATAATAATGAAATACAAACAGAATCATAAGAAACCTCTATGGTATCTGCTGAACTAATGACAAACTTCAGACTATTTACATTGCACCACTCTCTAGAGCCTAGACATATTTAAAACAGAGAGCAGAAATCATATGCAAAAAGTTTTAAGTGAACCAGATGTTAAAAAAATAAAAATGAAAAAATATAAATGAAAAAATAACGAACCCAACCCTCCCCAGCTGAACAGCAACAATGGAAACAAGAAATAAATCAGCTCTCTGATGTCTGACAATGTCAGCTGTTAAGGAAAAGTTAGAGGTATGTCAGAAAGATAAATCAGAAGTATCATTTTCTCCAATCTTGATTTTTCTGCCTCTGCCTTTTAAAGGATACTTTTCTACTTGCCCAAGCTGTTTCTGACATTCAGCTAACTGTTTTCTTGTATGTGTGACGAGCAATGCCCAGCCCTCAGCAAGGTAAGTTTTCAGTGCTCCTTGAAGATAGACTTCTGCCTTTTGTGGACCTCTCTTCCTCCTTTAAAAAAATAAAGAAATGAGTATAGAGTGATGCAAGAACCTCTGCAGCCATGAAAACTCTACACATTTTCAAAAAGGGTTGATGGGGGAGGAACATTGCATATGAATGCAGAACAAGATGCTGTAAAGCATTTTATCTCTATACAGTAGCAGTTCAATGTTAGTCTTTAAACCTAACATTAATCTCTCAGGTGAATAAGTTAATTTAGGAGACTACTTTGTGGCTAGAAGACTGCTTTAGCAAACACAGGTGAGAAGCATGCCCAAACATGTTTTCCCAAATAAGTCACTTGAGACTCCAGAACTCTTCCAAGAAAAATTAAATTAAATAGAAAAGCAATGCACAAAGTTCCTTTAGGGGAATTTAACAGCAAGGATAAAGACAAAAAAATGTATTTGGGGCCTATAGGGATGCTGGGGACAGACTTTTCATTAGGGACTGTAGTGATAGGACAAGGGGTAACGGGTTCAAACTTAAACAGGGAAGTTTAGACTGGATATGAGGAAGAAGTTCTTTACTGTAAGGGTGGTGAGGCACTGGAATGGGCTGCCCAAAGAAGCTCTGAATGCTCCATCCCTGGTGGTGTTCAAGGCCAGGTTGGACAGAGCCTTGGGTGACATGGTTTAGTGTGAGGTGCCCCTGCCCATGGCAGGGAGGTTGGAACTGGATGATCTTAAGGTCTTTTCCAACCCTAACTATCCTATATTTGGAAGTCAGAAATAAAATCACTGTTGAGTTTCACAGTGAGGAAACAGTTTTTCATACGAAATTGATTACTCTCCAAATACCATATTTTCTGGCTTTGATTAGGTATATAGAGACACATGTAGTTAAGATAAGCTTTGAAACAAGTTGTTACAAAGCAGGCTATAGTAAATGCAAAGCTTTGTCTTTTTCTCCCCCTACCCCACTGCTCTTTTTTTCCCCAAGGAGAAGAAATGAACAAGTTAAAGAACACAAGACAGTTGAAGGCAAAAGTACTAAAGCACAAGTACTCATGTTTAGTTATTAAAGAATTAGGGTTTGATACACAGAGATTGACAGCCTCCTTAATTTTTCTTTTTTCTGGAACACAGCCTGAAACTCTGGATATATCTACATTTCAAAAATTTTTTAAAACTCCTCTTTAAATACAGTGTATTTTCTTCAAGGATTATATTCAGAATTTCCAAAGCTCATGCATCTGAGACATTCTGAACATTCATTTACATATAAAACTCTGCCAAGTCCTTTCCCACAAGCTTAGCTGAGCGAATTCTTCCAATATTTGTGTACATTTCAATGGTGGCATGGGACAGATCCTGTTTAAAAAAAAAAAAAAAAAAAAACTATTACAAATTTAATGTATTTTTTAGTAATTACACAGTATTTCACACAAACTCATAGCCAGTAACTAAGTTACCACAACAAAATGACCAGAATGAATCACTTTTCAGATTTCCCCTTGCCCCAGCACACAATACAGAGCAGTTTGTAACAGGTCATTTTTACTTTTTCAGCAGTTGGTCATTATCCCATATCTGCATTATAAATGGCAGAAGAAAAAGTTTATTAACAATTAAATAAGGCAACCCAAACCAACCAAAATAATAGATCAGATGGAGTTTCAAGCACACTTAAATTCTCCTGTCTTTTTTTGAAAACACCTATTTCTCAATGACTATATGCCATTAGATTATCACTGCCAGATTGCACAGTGTATCATTCCAGAACATACCATAGCGTAACACAATTAGAACAGTATTAGAGCTTGCCCCAGAGACTCACAACTAGTACTTCAAAACCAAATCAACTACACACAGAAAATGGTACATGATTCTTTCATGCACTTAATGGCATTACATGCAGCTTTAGCGAAAGTCTGCGGTATGTAAACATACAATTAAACAGAAAATGCTAAGTTACAATTGGAGTACTTTCACAAGAGTGTCTTAAATGAATTTCATGGGAAGCTATGCAATCCCACATTGAAGTTTCAGAGCCATCTTTAAGATGGTTTCCAATGCAGCCACATTTCCTTGCTTTGCCCTTATCACACCTGTGGTAACAGCAATAAATCTTTCTTACAACATCAGCAGTTACAACACACACTGTATACCACCACCAAATGTTTTTTCTCAAGTTCTCAGTCATTGGCCACCAACATAAAACCATTTCACATGTTAAAAACCCGCAGCCTCTTCTGACTGTCAGCAGTCTTTCACAGAAGCTCATTCTCCTTCACTTTGTGTACTAAGAACCACACTTCAAACCAAATTGGGTAAGTGCTTCCAATTGCCTAAATATTTTGCAGGGTATGTCAGAAAGCATCTGTTCCTGTGGGGCAGGAAAATGACCTAAAATGAGCTCTCAAAGCCTTTCTTGGGCTATTTTTGATGTCTCTTATAGAGACCCTAGAAAAATTACTTCTTTCTTTTGTTAAGAACTCACAACAGTATCCTACAATAACCTAAGTGATCACTCAATCACTCCTTAACAGATCCAGAGGGGTCTTAGACACCCGCTACACCTACAAATGAAAAGCCATGTTCCCCCAAAATTAAGGGGCATGCCAACATGCTTATAGAAGATCTGACAGTCTGACAAAAGATTCTGAAGTTGTTGCACTAGACTAGCCACGGAATGAGAACGAAGTGTTTTTCTGGTAATGAAAGCTCATCACTTCCTGCTTTTAACGTCTCTGAAAAGCTGCATTTTACATTCCAGACTAATTAAAAATTTAGATGCAAGTAAATTATCTTCGCTGTATCTGGAAGTTTTAACTAAATCTATGCTCTTCTGCACTGAATATATGGATAAAATATGGATATATATAAATGGCATATTAATGTGACAACTACATAGAAAACGATCCTTTATAGTGATATCTGAATTTCTGTTGCATAAAAGCACAGACAGAAATACAATGAGGAATGGCAATTCTTTCTTTGGCAAAGTCTGCAGATCCCACTTAGTTTCTTAAATTTAGGAAGACACTGCAGAATTTAGCAGAGATCTTTTTGTGCAACTTGGAACTGAGTATGTAAGAGCAGCTAGCAATTGTGAAGATTTTAGCTTTAGCCCAGCTATCCAACCAGTCTTATAAAGAAATGAAGCACTAAAATGAAACCTGGTATCTTCAGACAAAATCTCTTCAGATTTTTTCTTTCAATAAAATTTTGTAACTGTAAGTACTACCTAGTTCTCAGACTAAAAAAAGCCACTCAGCTTGCCTCCCAACTTTTCCACGACAGCAGTAATCAGATATAAGAAGTTTCAGAGGAAAATTATCTAAGGAAAACAAAAAACAAACAAACAAAATACCCCCAAACCCCTCACACTCTTGTGACAGTTTTTATTTTATTTAACAATCTTTTATAAAAAAATCCCCACAAACCAAACAAACCAAAAAACCCAACAGATCATCGTTACAATGGCTCTTCAATAAGGGAGCTGTCAGGGAATAAAACATGCATATTAAAGCACAGTAAGAATTCTCATGTTCCAGTCTATGCCAGCTCCAACCCTATTACCCAGAGATGCCCCACAGTACATGTATGTAAAAAAAAAAAACTAAATCAACAGTATAACATAAACCATGTTACACTATTGCAAGATGTAAGTCTGAATCATTCAAAAGGAAGCTGAATTCACACCTCAATATTCTTCTGGGGAAGACTCAATTCTGCATCTGGGATGGCAGCATATGATAGCCATGGCATTGGCCATTTTAATAACTAAGTGTACATACTTACAGATAATAACCTTCAACTTATAACTGTAAACATTAAAATTAATCCAAATATTTGAAACTTGGGGCACATACAAGGTTCCAGCTGTAAAACAAATCAACCCTGTTGTGTTCAGTACGTAAGGAATATTGATAACAAAACATAGAAATACAGATTGAAGTTCTCAGTGTTATCTTCTCAGGTTTGAAAATTTTGTCCCTCTTCAACCTGTAAACATGCAAAACCAGTACAAGCAAAAAAGCCCCTACTTACCAAGTAATGCTTTTCAAAAGCTTCTACAGATGATAAGGCCTCTTTAAGTTTCTTATAAGGGCTCTGGGATGCATTGGCTTTAGGAAAAAGCAGAACAAGATTTGTCACTTACAAATACACTCCTATTTTAATAACACACAGCCCCCCACCCACTTTTTCCCTCAATAGAAAGCAGAGGGAAAACTTAAAAATAATTTTATGTGGTAAACATCACTACCACTTAGAGACAGATCATGAGGCTCTTCCCCAGGCTCTAAAATAAGATCAAGTAAGACTGTTTCACAACTCTGTATGTGCATGCACATGTGAATGATGTTCAGAGTAGCAGGGTAAAGGCAAGCAGCAGTATAACTGCACTAACTTCTTAATATTTATTCAACTTAGAAACACGTAATTGTATTCAAATACCATTTTGTGGCAAGGCTGATATTCTCGCAACTCCCCACTGCTCGATTTACAAATCAGCATGACAGGAGTATACTGTAATTTAAAAACATTTTACTACTTTAAACAATGTACTTCAAAAGAAAACAGTAAGCAAGACCATGTTTTTTTCTGAAGTAGGCTGCTCAATTTAGAAATGTTTGTCAGACCAAATATGCATCAGTATTTCTTGAAGAAAAGAAGCCCTCATTTAATTTCATTTAAATGAATACAACAGCCACCACAGCACCGAATTAAGAATCATACATCATCATACCTGTAGGAACAAGTGAAGCATCAGCCTATCAGCTAGTGCTTCAAACATAATAATTGTTCTAGCATATTTAACTTCCTAAAACTTCTTCCCTTCAGAAATACCCTTCTGGTAAAATCCACAAGGATTGGATAAATAAATTTGATTGTTCAGACACATAAATAATAGCACTTCTAATCAAATAGCATTTTGTAGCTCCACCTGCAGGTTATCTATTTGCATCAGATCAAGGATGCTCCATTTCTTTTTCAAGTAATTTTATTTTTAATACTTGTCAGCAAGCATGAAAAACTTTATTCAAAACCAGTACTGCTCAAAGCTATTTACCTAAATTCTGATAAGTGGAGCATTAATGGAAAAGGTTATACTTGCAACAGTAAGGAGATACACTGATGAAGTACTAGGCACACATGAAAAGATCTCTTAAGAAATAATAGTTCTATCAATGTTCATATATATGTAGGGATATTTGGAAATTATGTCAGTTATTAGAAAGAATGCCCACATTCCCAGTAATACCTGTTTCAGGGCGTTCTGTTCCCAGTCCAGCTAACAGATCAACGGTTCTGTTAAGGTCTTCTGAATTGGGTCCCTTCTCTGACACAAGTCCACACAGGTAACCCAGGGATTTCAACTGTAAGAAAAAAACAGATGCTTGTTTTAAGTAGCCTACAAAATCAATATAAGACTGCTTTTATTCTGTTGCATCATTCCTACAATGCATTTCCACTATAAGATCTGTATTAAAGTTGAATGGGAAAAAAGTAGAGAACCTTTCAAAAGTAACTGTTTCTCAGAGTAGAAATCAATTTTATTATGAATAAAATTGCATATAAATTACTGACTCAAGTAACATTGGAATGCAGGTACATACACAGATGTCCCTACATGCATAACACTTAATCAGAATAAATCCTTCTGGTTTTACATATAAACATGGTCAAAGCTGGAGATGTTCGACAATTATAAGCAAAAACAATTTCTAATAACTGCGTCTATATTTTTGAAAACTACATAATCAAGAAATGCAGGCAGCCTCCAGCACACCAATTAGAGAAGCTTGCAAATTCACCCAAAGTGCTGCATTCGTGTGAAAACCTTCTTGAAAAGAGACGATTAGACAAGGTAGTGCTACAGGCTTGGGGAAGAATGGCTGGAAAGCTGCTCAGAAACAGACCTGGGCAAGCTGAACATGAGCCAGCAGTGTGTCCAGGTGGCCAGGAAGGCCAACAGCATCCCAGCTTGTATTAGAAATAGCATGGCCAGCAGGACTGCCCCCCTGCACTCAGCACTGATGAAGCTGCACATTGAATACTGTGTTCAGTTTTGGGCCCTCACAAGAAAGACATTGAGGTGCTGAAGCATGTCCAAGAAAGGCCAACCAAGCTGGTGAAGGACCTAGAGAACAAGTTTCATGGGAAGTGGCTGAGGGAACTGGGGTTGTTTAGTCTGAAGAAAAGGAGGCTAAGGGGAGACCATATCACTCCCTACAACTACTTGAAAGGTGGTTGTAGCATGGGGGTGCTGGTCTCTTCTCCCAAGTAACAAGTGACAGGACAAGAGGCAATGGCCCCAAGTTGTGCCAGGGGAGGTTTAGACTGGATATTAGTAAAAATTTATTCAGCAAAAGGGTTGTCAAGCATTGGAACAGGCTGCCCCGGGAAGTGGTAGAGTCACCATCCTTACGGCATTTAAAAAGGGATACAGATGTATCGCTTAGGGACATGGTTTAGTGGTGGACTTGGCAGTGCTGGGTGAACAGTTGGACTCAAAGATCTTAAAGGACGTTTCCAATGTAAATGCTTCTATCATTCTAACACTGCTAAAACAATACCACACACTACCATAAAACTGTTTCTAAACAGCAGTGGGTATGCTTGATAGCCAGAGTCAGCAGAGGATACTATCTTAAAGAATTTCAGTTGTATTGGTCTTTTGGTTAATTCACTTAGAATAAAGCAACCACCAAGGTAAGCCCACAAAAGAAAAAAGGACTCAGCTTGTCACATCACACCATATGAGGATGGCCATTACCTTTGTTGCAGTTAAATTCTTCTTAATTTTGTCACTAGTTGCTAAATTTGGGTTTTTTTCTGTTGAATTTCAGTTCCACCTTACTGCTACTCTTTATTCCACAACTTTTTCCTTTACCCTTTGTGTAAGAAGAAGTATGAATGGGAGGAACATTTCCAACTTAGGTACACACCTTCCATAGAAACACGTAAGCAGCATGGGAAGAACAAGATACAGAACCCCATATTAAATTCTGTAATAGAAAGTGAAAAATCTGTTCCACAGAAACAAAAGGTCCTCTTCAAAACTGTAATAACACAAATACAACACATTTGCTCACCTTCTCAGTGGCATAGCTCCATAAGCCAACTGTGTGGGAAACATTTGCATCTATTTGAGCCCTATCACAGCAGCCTTCTATTCTTTGTAAGACTTCCAAACAACTCAAAAATACCCAACAATCCAAAGCTCCAGGAGGAACAGAGACCTGAAGATGAACAGAGAGAATTAGCTGGGAAATAAGCATTACTCAGATGAGAAAAATATTTCTGCAAAGTATTTTTCTAGACACAACATAACAGAGTCTCTTAGAAGAGCTTATTCTAAGAATACACAAAAAACCCCACCAGGCCAACTCTCACTACCTCCTGAATACTCTATACATATTAGCTCATGAAACAAGAACAGCTAAGCAATTAAATAGTGATTTTATTAACTAGATTTAATACATTCACCAAGATGGAAGAGAAGGAAAAGAGGACCAATAGATACAAGTCCTTGGGAAAATTCCCAAAATTTGGAAACAAAGCCTAACTAAAGCAGAGTTAGGAAAAACTTCTGCGAATATACTACAACTTTCCTAAGGAGGCATCAGATCTAACTGAGCCTGAAGTTTAAAGTACACTAAGAAGGTTAAAAAAATGGGGAAAAAATTAGTTTAAGTTTCCTTCTCAAGAGTAAGTTTATTAATGAAAGGATAAGACATCTGTCATGGACAGCTGATTAAAGAATGGAGATAAAAACAAACAACTAGACAAAAAAAAATACCAAGAAGGGGTTATTAGTCAGGACATGATAAAGAAAGACAGTAGAGTTTAATACAGAAAACATCAGGAATGAAGATAAAGATGAGCATAACTAAAGATCTGGAATATAATCACAATAATGGTGTCTCAAAATCCAGTTCATAAGTAAAAATATTCCTTTTAGAAAGACTATGACAGTTTCGAAAACCAGAATGAACAAGGTAGTTGAGTCATGTGATAGGGAAGTTCAATATGCAAGCCCAATGCATTTGAAACAAAAAATAAAAATCTGGATTCTGAAATAATTTTCAGGAAGAGAAAGGTCATGAGAACAGCATAGTTTAGATTTCCACTAAATGGTGTCAAGCCACATTAAGAGATTTGCCTGTATTAAGACAAAGGATCACAGCAGGGTTAGCTACATGCTATGCACAAGAAAGTGTCACTGTCTCACAGCTTGAAGACCTGCATTCAATTTGGATCACCACATGAAGACAGAAACAGCAGAAATAAGAGACAGTGCAGGGAATTGCTCCAAGCCCTGGGGGCACAGGACAGACTTGGGGTTGAGCAAAAAGGGGAACTGCAGTAAGTACTTGCAGATATTTAGAAGGCTGCATCTATTTAGTCTGAAAACTAAAAACACCCACACCCACAACTACAAAACACACACACACAAACCATAATATCTATATATATGAGAATTACATGTTAGTTTTAGAATACATGAAGGTGTCAACAATGTATCTGAAGTAGATTCTCCATTTTTAAATATGGATAAACAGATGGAACTTACTACCAGTGTCAGACAGGCAAAAGTTAGGAACTACTGTTATAACAGCAAAGATAAAACTAACTTAGAACCCATGAGATTAAGGACATGGATGAGTCACAAAGTGAAACCCAGAATCCAGAAATATTCTTATGCACAGTGTGCTGTTCTTAAAGATATGTTTCAATTCATAGACATCTGTGGTCATACATGGAAGATGATCAGTGTGCAACATCCCTGATAAAAGCCTCCTCAGAAGACTAAAAAACACCAGCAGAAAATAAAGCATGGAGGCATGCAACATGAGGAAAAGCTTGGAGAGCTGTCACTTATTTCTGTCTCTTTCTTGTCACTGGGTGAGACAGGCAGAGACACACACATAACACCAAAGAGCATTACTAGGCACAAAAAAGAATCACAAAGAACAAAAAAAGGCGAAAAAAGCAGCATCCAACTCATATGGCAGTACTGTAGGTACTGTTTATAATTCAGAACTCCTTTTTGCTACAAACTACTAGCCTGCATATCAGCATACTAACCACTCTGCCTTACATTCTTCAGTACAACACTGTTTCAGATTTAAATGATGGGAACTATAGTTCAAGAGACTGGTAACAATCCAGGAAAAAAGCAGACAAATTACCTACCAATTTAAGAAATCAGCTTTCCAGGTGGAGACTAGAATATTTTTACTAAACAAAGGTTTGTTTACAAATTTCTTTCCAAAGACATCCTCATGATGAAGCATTCAGTGGTAGCACTGTTACAATTTTTTATTAAGGCCTCATTTTGGTAACTCACAGCCAGTGTTTACTGTATTCTGGTCACCAATATCTAAACTTCAAAAATCTTGTTAGAGCACCATTGAATAAAATAATTCATATAATGGAATATATTACACTGACTCACTTCTAATAGTTTGAGTTCTTGCACACAGTTGTGAAGAAGCTCCAACGCTCGCTGGGAAACCTCCCATGGCCTCTGCAGGAAGATTAATAACGTGCACTGGCGAGAAAATAGGTAACTACGCAAGTCCAGTAGAGTGGCTTCTTGATTCTGAATGAGCTCTCTCTTCTCCATGTCTATTGGTTTTCGCAGTATTAAACCATTCCAGCTCCTCACTGGCTGGCAAAAAAATGTCAGCCAGTTGGCACCATCTAAGTAAATAAAGTTAACATCCAAGAATCAACCACTGCTTTCTACTAAAGCCTCTTCTTCCTCCCCTCCAGAAGTTGCAAGCTGGCTTATTCTTTCTGAATTTTATCATATGGATAAATGACTTTATGTCTTAACTTCAAAAACAGAAAAGAAAAAACAACAAAACAAACCAGCAAAACTTCCACAGTTAAACAGATAACTGAACTTCAGCACACGGAAACACCATGGCATTTTATGTTAATTGCATATTTGTTATTAGCCTAGTGGCAATCAGTTTGTGACTTAGCAATTAAGCCTAACTGAAGTTTAAAATAAATAAGCTTTATCTACTTAAGTATTTCTTACTCAGCCATCACGGACAGATGAGCTCCCACTTTCAGGTATAGCATCAGGTTCAGTCAGGACAAATATATGTCACTGCAATTACTCCTGCACTATATTTTTACCAGACTCATAACACATAGCTGATTTAAGCTATTATACAACATCATGTGCTTTAGCTCATTAAAACAATTTAAAGTTATTGGATACTTCTCGCATAGTATTTTTTCTCAGAAAAAAGTTAAATCTTCTGCAGCGCAGATTAAATGCATATTTCTACTTAGTTTTGCAGTGAATACCAAATGTCTCATGTAATTTCAGGCAAAACTGAGCACATTCCTTCTGGAAGCTCTTTATTGAGTGACTTAGCAGCGAGCTGTGAAAACAGCAACTGTATCTCAGTCAGATCAATACTTAGGTAATCACAGAGTTTCAAGGCTCCGTTTGTAACTATCACCTAATAAGAGCAAAACACAGCTTTTCATTTAAAATTGCTTCTAAGCCTCAGATGAAAAACAAAACTTAATGAGAGAATAACTGATGTACACTTCAGTTTGCATACAGCAAAAAACAAGATCATGAACTGTTTCACGCAGCTCCACTACAATGTGCCATCTTTTTCTCCCATGTACACATAAGGCATGCAAAGCACTGTGTTGTTTAGCAGAAGCATAGTGGAGAAATTAATATACTTAATATTTATTTATTAACACTTATTTAACATTTATTAACACTTGAGGACACTTACCACCAGCCCCAAAGTTGACAACATATTGAGAAAACAAGGCATCTAGTTCATCATACTGTACTAGTGCATCTTCAAATTGCTGCAGCATCTCAAAGACGAAAGCCAGTTCTTCCTTTTGACACACAAGCAATACAAGGACCACGTTACTGATATTAGTCATGTCTGGTATTACAGCCTGCCCCCATCCATATATAGAGCTCTGGGAATTACTTTTTCCAAATATTCTTCCCCTTCCAGTATTCACACATGTAGGAAACCTGCCATTGTAGCAGATGTACCATTTCTTCTTAACACAGGGAGGTCCACAAAAAAAGATTAAGTCATATAGCTTTGCCAGTAAATTCTGGTTTGGATCCAGATCCTGACCCACTACAAGATATTGTTCATACATCAATTAAAAAGATGTTGGTTTTTTTTTTAAAAAAAAAAAGAAAAAGAAAAAACCCAACAAAACAACCAAAAACCCAACACCTCAAAACTGAAGACTCATCTCCCATAATAGTAATATTGTTTTCCCCCTGTTTACGCACCAATTGCAATATCAGTAAAGGCACTGCAGGCACAGTACTGGGACAATTATTCAAAATTCAAGAGCAACTACTAGAACTCTTCCTAGATCCAATTTTTTTGCTTCAGTGGAGGCCCATAAAACTTTGATTCTGCTTTTGTAATAGCACTGCATGACAACACAAACCTGCTGCGAACAAGTGCTAAGAAATGCTGCTTTTGCACAAGTCTTCGTATTTCCTGCCCCAACCCTCAAAGAATGAGCAGAACATTAAAAGTACCAGAAAGCCAACTACAACAACAAAGCCTTTATTATAATTAGGACCCAAGCACTCTTCCCAATAGAAAGAGAATCTTACCTGGACCATGAAATACTCGCAGAAGCTCCACCCTGGCTCAGTCCTTTTCTCTCTCAAAGTTCTCATGTCATCTTCAAACTTGCCTAAGTTTTTGGTAAAAGACATGAGAAGCAATGTCCTGAGTTTGGTCAGGAAGGCATTCCAAGATTCCTGAGAACGGGAAGAGTCTTTCAAAGGGTCAGAAAGTACCACACATCTGAAAAAGAGATTGGTAAAAATATTTTTGAGGAGGTAAAAACAAGGTTCATGTATAAATGCAAAGCTGAATACTACGCATACTTGACAGATTGAAACTGAACGAAATTTAGGTTTTCATACAATAACACTAATCAGAGGAAAATACCAAAGTTGAGGGTTATGTTTGTTTCTTTGGGGGCAGGTATGCTGGGATTTTGATTTTGTTAAGTGTTTTCCACAAAATAAGTACATCAACCTTTACTTTTTTTGTTTGGTTTCTTTTTTAGCAAATTACAGATGCATTATTCTGATTACTTAAGAATAAGTAATGCTGTAACTATCCAAGAAAAAAGTCTGCTGAGCAATACAAATCAGCAGAACAGTAATTATAGTTGCTCCTGGCAAGGACTATGCAAGATACAAATCAAGATCCATTAGATCACACATAGTCAGCTTTTCTAAAATCCCCTGGAATAATCCTCCATAATACATTCTTACAGTATGTCAGTTTGTTTTTACACATCCTATACGCTAAAACTTCCACCGCTTTTCTCAGAAAAGAAATAAACAGGTCACATTAATTCACAAAGAAATCAGCCTTTTTTGGATCAATTTCTTTCCTCATTTTTTCTATCACAATTTAGTAACATACAAAAAGCAACCAGTATCTCCAAAGGCAGGAAGATCTCTCATCCAAATAAAACGCCATTTGTGTTTAGAAAAGTCATCTTATCTTGTGGCAAAATGATTAAATCAAGCCAATCAATCAGTTGGACACCAAAACCAAATTGAATCAGAGGTGTTCTAAGCATTTGCCCAAGTAATCCTGTAATATATCAAACACTGTCTAGGTACAAAGAAAGTGCTGCCAATGCACAGGATCTTTTAACATGCTGACCTGCCAGTCACTGCCAGTTCACACCAAGGTACAGTGAGTGCTTCCACCTACTCTTTTCAATTTCAAATGTTTTTCCTGTTTAAAGTTAACTCTAGAGGCTAAAAGAAAAAAATGTACTATATAATAGACCCAGAGAACTGCTTCAAAATAAGGAAGAGAGCATATATTAAAGTTGGCTTCAAATTAGCATGTGTGTATTATAATGACCTTAATGAAAGCAGAAACAGTTTCATATATTCATTATTGGTTTTCCTTAGAATAAAAGCATCTGAAGAAACTGGCTTTCAGTCAATTATCTTGTAATGGAAAAGTGACTAAGTGAAAGGCAGAAAGTACAGTGGTAAAAAAAAAAAGGAGCTTTATTGGCTTCATATTCCCCTTTCACCTCACTCCTGTTACCTGTTATTCTGCTAATGTTTCTGCAAGCACCTAAGTAAACAAAATCCCCTCAAGTTCTAAAACCTGATTGTTACCACACTGCTTCCCTTAAACCTCTCCTAGGCATGGGGAGATACTTGGAAGTTTTTTGAAACACTTTCAAAGCCACTGCAAATCCAGGAAGAACTGAAAATAAAACTTCTTCCTTTATTGTGTCTGTCAGTCTTCTTCAAAGCACAGGTCTTATAGTACCACCAGTTTGAGTGCTGGACATCAAAGAAAATCCTTAAACAAGTAAGGAACCTGCTACATAGAAAATTTTAAAATTATCACACCAGTCAAAACATTAAAATATTTGCAAATATAATTCTCTTACCTGTCACTTTGTTTGTTACAGAAGTCATTTCTTATTTTATCTACTATAGAGGTTCGGGGAAGGATATTTGTTTTGTTCTTTTTCTTGGCATCACTCTCAACTACCACAATTAGCCAGTCCAACGAGTTGTGAGCTTTGAGAACATTCTGCCACTTGGTGATGTCATCCTTGACAGCAGTTTTGTACACTTCCGTATCCTGGGATGAGAAATGGTGAATCATCAAATCAAACAGACATTCTCAACAATTTCAAAAGGCAACTTTTTTTTTCCAACAGAAGACAAACAAAAAGACACATCGAACAGAATTAATGGTGATTAAGTTCACTTACTGAAAGAAATCAAATCAGAAAGTACAGTAAGGGTTTGGCCTTTGAATTTATTTTTAGTATTTTGTTTAACAATAAATACGTCTTAGTATTTGGTATCCTATCATTCTTTCAATTAATGAAATTAAGATCTTAAAACAATTTATTATTTTACACATTCTTGAACTTTACAACAAAAACATGTTTCTAACTACAAAGCTGAACTGTTTTATTCTCACACAGTAACTGAAGTGTGATATTTGCACCTTCTAACACTGCTCAAATCTCAATCTGTTTAAAAGCCTTTTCATAAAAATAGAATTTTAAAAACCTAAAAAGAATTGCTTGGCACTTTTCTAGCTTTTGGGTTGGTTTTAAACAGATCAATTCAGACAACTTTTAAGGCTTTTTTGAATACCTTTTGATCGGTCAGAGATTAGATGTCACCTTTCTCTGTCAACTGGATAGCTAATTCATAACAGAGGCCAAGCAAAAAGCAGTGAAGTACAGATAAACAGGATTACGACATTCCAAATCTTGCCCAGTTTATACTGCTAAAATGTACTAATAACTGACATATATCAAAGACGCCATAAAGAAAAAATATTTATCTTACAATTTAACCTCATGAATAAATCCTAACTAAAATAACCTGGCCATTTCTGTATTAAGAAGCAAGTGTGCTGTGCTTCTGCAGTAACACTGTTAGATCCTGGGTTTTGTCACAACAAAGTACTGAAAACAGGTTATTCAAAGGCCTATCCTCTTACTGTCAAACAACATTACAAAGAAATACTGCAAAAAAGTACTCAAGCTGACTAAGTTTTGGTTCCAGTACTACTGGGTATTCATGCTCATGCAGTGCAGACTTAATTGTTCCAACAAGCATGAAAATCAAATAAAAAATACCAGAGAGCACAAGCAGAAAATCAAAACCATTTCACTTTTCAATCCAAGTACTCAGTTTTTCATGGTGTCTTCCTAATACTTACACAACATTCTGTCCAATAAATATGAAGAAAGGGAAAAGTCAGAAGAGCCTTATTCCCCTCTTTGGGTAGTAGCTCCTCTTTAAACTGAACAAAGTTAGATTCTAGATGAATCATCTTTGGAGCACGGCCGTAAGACCTACAAAGTTTAAAAACTGAAATTAACAGATGACATGTACACAGCAGAATACAAAAATGAGCATGTATTTTGGGAATGAGGAATAAACTGAAACACTCTAGCACAAACTACCCTCACTGCAGTTTAGTTTTAGTTAACTAAAGTTTAGTATCAGTTGCAATGAGACAGATGCTCCTTTCTGCAAGAACAAGGCCTAGAAGCTTTTCAGCTTTCACTAAAAGACTTCCTGCACCTCTAGGACCATTACAAGTAGAAAATTCCAAATAAGAAAATCTACCAAATTTTTTCTTTTTTTTTCCAGACAGAAAACAGTGTGCCATCCCAAACTTTCTGTAGGAAAGCACATCTAGTTTCATGAAAGTTCTACCTATATCATCGTTAAGAGGAAAGCTTATCACTCTCAGAACAAGGCTGCCAAAGCACATCAAAGCACATGCGAAGACAAACCCAAAAACAAAACCGAAAAGAGAAACATAGTATTGCTATCATTTTTCTTTAGGTGAAGTTCCCCATAGCTGAAGTGTGGAAATGATCATCCTGATGTGCACAACGTTTACCTTGATTACCTAAGCTCTCTTTTCCTCTAGTCAGTTGCTGTAAGAGCTTCTCAGAGCACAGCAAATACATACCCAAGTCTAAAACCACACAATGAAATAACATCACAGAATAAAATGCAAGTTTACCTCCTCCATTCCATGGGTTCTCTAGGAAGCTGCTGTGAAAGTGTAGGATATAAGGAAGTAAATAAATTCTGATCTCCAGCACCTAAAAGTGAGAAATATCAATCAATCATCCTGTGCAAATTATAGAAAAGCGATTAATAAGATATACTATTAATGTTTGTTGTTTCAATAAAAAGATGTAATTTTGTCTCCTATACGGAAACTGGAATCTAGCGCTGAACTAGACTTCAATTCTCATGCTCTCACAATCTAATACGACACTTTAACAAGGCACATACCACACAGACTGTTACAACTTAGTATTACAATTTTCCACGCAGTTACATAATCCGTATACCAAAGACAGTATCATTCAAATAGTTGGTCCAACTCTTAACTAAACAAGCAACTCCTTAGCCAGAATCACTGGTTAAACAACATGTACTAAAAAAACCCTGAAGAATTTAGCCTGATGACTGTTTAGACAGTGGTTCACATCCTTTTTGTAGCTGGGACTGCCATGAGAAAATTAGCATTAGCACAGTCCTGTGCTTCACTGGGCTTGATTCCTCTCTTCCCATCATTATGGGGCTGCTGTCAATGTGAAGCAGCTCCCTGACCACCATGTTCTTGCTGCCTTCAGAAAAATCAGGTCTGTTAATATGGTGCGGGTCCCCTGGAGCTGGCCCCATACAGAATCACACATATGTGGTTAACTTTCATCATTTGAGCTTTGAACAACCACATTAAATACAACAGCACTGCAGTAGCTACTTATATACAAAATGTAAGGTCTACCATATGGAAAAAATGTATTAGCAGTAGCCTATTAACATTAATCCTTAAATTCTGTTCTTTTCGTTTGGATACAAGGGAGGGCGAGGAAAAAACAGGCTTAAAACTAAGTTCTTCCAGCTTCTGATGGTTACCAGCACCTTTGAGCAAAGAGATAGTAAACTCTGGAGTAAGGTACTTTGTCAGACATGTTCAACCACAAACAGACCTGTCAACCATACTGGCCAATGCATAATGCCCAGTCTTTCACGATTCTTAAACAGAAGACAAGGCGTTTGACATCTGGCAAACAGACACATCCAAATGAGAAGGGAGTAAGGTCAAACACATAGTTACCACTGCATTTGATCACAATTCTAAAATCTGTTATGTCATGTGCACTCTATAAATCTGGGAGAATGAGCTAGCCCACACTAGTTCAATGGTATCGCTTATTAACTCTCTCATCCACATGTTGCCCTGACTTCCTACAGCTATTGCTCCCTTCCCTGCATTTCTTTCTTATTGCTACATCATTCACTGGCTGTACTCTCTTCCTACTGAAGACTGGAATTTCATTTTAGGCCCTTTATTTCCTCCTGTGGAGATTCTTACTCTTTCCCCACCTCCTTTCACCCCACCTTTCCCCAGGATCATTTTCCATTTAGGATTTTAAGAGGCATATAAGCAATTCTGCTATTTCCTCATAGTTTTCCACCTGTTTTCTATTTACAATCTGGCATTGTACAGCCCAACCTGAACAGAAAGATCTTCACAGAGCTATGGCTGGAGAAATACCTGACACCTTTTCGTCTCCCACCACGCAGTCTCATCTCCCGGCACAAAGCCTGGCATTACCTCCACAGTAGCCTAGTATGCTTTAGTTTATCTTGGAAACCTTTTTCTAGTCCACTCATCTTTTACCAGTTTTCCAATATGTGTTATTTTGATTACTAGCCACTAGCATAATTCTACCACCACATCATTAAAATACCAACCTTAAAAGTCTGATAGTCTGACTGAATGTCAGAACAAGGAAAACCAGCTCTTCTGATGTCTGACCACAACAGCTACTATTCTATGATACAATTTTCTAGAATAGTTGAAAAGCAAAATACAAACAAAACCCCACTCTACTATCAGTGCTTTAGCCTTAAGTCTCCAGAAAGCACTTTGTTCTTGACTCTTCACCTTCATCCTGTGCTTTGAACTAAGTGTACCACGCCAAATATTATTAAGACTATAAACAAAGTCTAAAACGAATATTGAAGTAAGTGTTAATCATATTGTTAATGCTGTCTTATATCAAGTTACGTTATAACTTGATATATCAAGCTCTCTATAAGCTAGGCCATAGAGAACAATCTATTGATTTGCAACTCATTACTGCCCATAGAGAGTGAAATATGGCTTAGTGATTTAGCAACTTGACCACCACAGTAGAATGATGACTCATAAAGCTTGGAGCTTGACCTAAGGAATGAGCCCTGTATTTTACCTTGGGGGCATAGCAAAGTGCACTTTCTGTACTGTACCTAAAAGTCATTGAATTATAGAATGGTTAAGGTTGTAAAGGACCTTAAGATCATTAAGTTCCAACCCCCCTGCCATGGCTAGGAACGCCTCACCCTAGACCACGTCACTCAAGGCTCTGTCCAACCTGACCCTGAACACTGCCAGCAATGGAGCATTCACCACTTCTCCAATGTATGCAAAAAGAAAGTTTCAGAATTCAACATCTCAAGTAAAAAGGGCTACTCCAGAATACAGAGGCACTGAAAAATGATAATGTTTAAGCACCCTGCTATTCCAGAAAATAACAGAAAGAGGTAGTGCTCGAAGTATATACATTAAAAAGAAAGACTTATGGAGAACAGGAAGAAATGAGATGGCACATTTCCTTTCTTTCCACATTATAAAGTTCAGAAGGTATGCCCTTTGCCACTTATCTAAACACTTGGCAAACAAATTCAGACAAACAGGTAGCTGTTCAGAAATCAAATGCAAGGAAAGCAATAGAACCTTAAGAGAGTTTTATGACAAGCTTGAATCAGACAGCCTAAGGTAAAAACATTTCTATGACCTTCAAAGTCTTGCTATCTAACAAATTGACATCCAAAATATTAAGATGGACAGGTCAAGCAAAGAGAAACAAAACTTACTCAAATGAGTCTTGATTGTCAACCTGGCTGTAAAATCTCACCATGTAAACTAAATAAAAACTATCTACCTCTTTTGTTCAAGGACAGGCTGTATTTCTATAGCACACCTATAGCCATAAACCTAATCCTGGGGAGAAATTCTGAAAACTACATTACCCAAGAACTGAAGCTGGCATCTAGTGCCAAAACACTCCTTATTTAAGTTGCAGATTAATGCAGAGGTGATTGTGCACCCTAGGAAGTACAGCTCCAGAAGACCACATGAATGTTCAAACTACTAATTTTAAAAATTTTATACTATTCATCCTACGTTTTCCCTTTCCCCTCCTTCCCCATTTGTAAAAAGAGAAAAAAGGAAGACTCGGGGAACTACAGGCCAGTCAATCTCACCTCAGTGCCCAGCAAGACCATGGAGCAGATCCTCCTGGAAATTATGCTAAGGCACATGGAAACTAAGGAGGTGATTGGTGACAGCCAACATGGCTTCATAAGGGCAAATTGCGCCTGACAAATTTGGTGGCCTTCTACAACAGGATGACAGCACTGGCAGACAAGGAAGAGCAACAGACATCATCACAACCAAACTTGTGTAAAGCATTTGACATTGTCCTGCACGACATCTTTGTCTCTAAACTGGGGAGACATGGATTTTACAGATGGACCTATGAAGACAGGTTGTTCAGCCTGGAGAAGGCTTTGGGGAGACCTCATAGCAGCCTTCCAGTACCTAAATGGGGCTACAAGATATCTGGAGGGCATATATTTACAAGGGCATATAGTGACAGGAGAAGAGGTAACAGCTTTAAACTGAAACAAGGTAGATTTAGATTAGATGTAAGGCAGAAATTCTTCACTGTGAGGGTGGTGAGACACTGAAATAGGTTGCCCAGAGAAGTTGGGGCTGCCTCATCCCTATAAGTTTTCTAGGCCAGGTTGAACAGGGCTATGAGCAACCTAGTCTAGTGGAAGGTGCCCCTACCCACGGCAGGGGGGTTGGAACTAGTAAGACCCCTTCCAACCCAAACAATTCTATGGTTCTTTCCTCTTCATCTTTCTCCCTGACATTCTGGTAAATCAAGTCAATGCAGCCATCCTCCTTTACCCCTGTCTGGGACACTTGTTCTCTTGAAAATCCATTCAGGAACGATAAGAGAACCAGAATGACCACCTCACCAGGACTCCCAAGAGAAATGTACACTTTGCAGTAGCTGTTTGATACAAAAGAATCATAAAATATTGACTTTGTGTTGTTGCTGTTGTTGTTTGACACCTGCCTTAAAAATGCTAAAATCCCCAAGAACTGATTTTTTTTTTCCTAACAGTTTACAAACTTCTTGCAAACTTACAGGCTTTGTCACTGCAATATAACCCAGTAACTATGCAGGCAGTGAAAAAGAAAACTCCTGAGGTCAGCTGACTAAAGCAGACAAATATTTTCCTTCGATACCAATGACAAACCCAATCAACTGAGATAAGAGGCTTCAAATACCTTTAAAAAAAAGCTCAGTGCTAAAACTACATTTTGGTGTGGTTTTGTTTTGTTTGTGACCCCAAACACCAGTAACTGCTAAACTTACTATCACACTTCTGTTTCCACTAGTAAAAATTTCTGTTATGAATCTTTTTCATAATTCCCTAGTCTATT
The DNA here is from genome assembly GCA_025447955.1 of Psilopsiagon aurifrons. NCBI lineage: Eukaryota > Metazoa > Chordata > Aves > Psittaciformes > Psittacidae > Psilopsiagon > Psilopsiagon aurifrons. The sequence continues at coordinate 3,592 of JAOEHY010004072.1, read as the reverse complement.
ATAAGTGGATCCATCTAAAGTTTTGCAATGCTGGTGGGTGTACTGTATTTGTTTCTTTTAAATGTTTCTCCTCCCAACCCCCCCCCAGTCCAGATTCATGTTCAAAAGAGGTCTAAGTTCAAAACACAAGACAGTTTAATTGCTACGTAAAAATCTTAGCTGATTCACTGGTAGCCTGCACATGAAAATCCTTTTACTAAAACTTTACATCTTTACTCACTGCTCCACTACTAAATCTGTAAAATAAGGGTCTAACACTAACAAGAATATGCTGCTGCTACTCATGACATATGTAAGACCAACAGCATAAGAACACCATTCAAATTAATTTGAAAAGGAATCATCATGGCAGTCAGTCCTAATTGACAAAAATTATTTAATACTATATGGGATGCTGCCACCTTGAGAAAAGGAAAAAAAACATACAGGAACACCATCTTTCTGTGAATACACTACTTTTTCCACACTTTTGAAATATAGTTGTCTGTTTGCCTAGAGAAAATGTCTGTAGAAGTTTTTGGTTAGATAGAATTCAGCTCGGAAAACTATGAACCTAAACTCTATTAAAACTGTAGGGCTTTGCCAGAAATAAAAATACCATAAATACAAGGCTAATGCATCTATATAATACATAAAAACCCTGAGGACAATTAAGTTGCAGTACCCACATGAGAAGAGTAGTGACAAAAACTGCGTTTGCAATTGGCATCAAATATAAGCTACAAGGTATCTAACATTTTAATTCTACAGGCCAAAGCCGGTACCTACATAGACAGTACTGAATTCAGGATTATACCAAAATAGAAAATAACTACTGCTACAATACAGACTAACTCACAAATCTGGAAGCATAACTGTATTTACCAAAAAAGCATTCCTTTCAGAATACTGTCAAGTTTATTTCAAGTCATTTGTTTATAAAACATCTCTAGCATGCACAGTGTTCAAAGTCAGTTTTATTCCAAACAAAACTCTCTCTCGGGTTCTCCCTTATTAAGAATAAACCCTAAGAGTTAACAGGAGTATTTCACAACACAAATATTTACTTGACAGAGATTAATCTAAGTCTTGTAGCAAAAAGGAAATCCTTATGTTTTGAGACACTGCATCACTTAACCTTCACTCTTCCTTCATATAATTAAAAACTAGGCACCCCCTTGCAGGTCTGTTTTCCCCTCATATGCACCTGCTAGGTGGGCAGTTATCCCAGACATCTCCAACTGTATGGAATCAGAACCACTAACTGAAAGATAAACTGTATTTGTTGAACACCTTCTAATATCGTGGCTTTGAATGTGTATTCCAGCAGACCAATACCGAGCCAACAATTCTTTCCCTGGAAGACCAAGCTTCACCTCCTCATAAATCACTGGATATGTAATGCATAGAAGAGCTTTCCTTCAAGTAAGTGATTTCGGTTAAATGCATTTGTTTGAAATATTAGGGTCTCTAAGTGCTTCACCTCTCTGGATAGAGAAAAAAGGAAACTAAAACTGCTACAGCAAAAGGCATTCTCCATTAAAAGCAAATGTTACAGTTTAAAAAGGGTAGCAAGTTGCCTTTACTACATTTACCAGAGAGGTCATCTCTGAGCACTTTGCCTTATTTTCTGAATCGGTTTGTCTCAAACCAAGCCATTCTAGTAAATATACTACTGTCATGCTTGTTCACAGCACCAGAAATTATTTTTTCAGTACAGGATCAATGCATACAACCGATACACAAGGTTCACCTTGTATCTCATTTGTAAATATGCTGCTACCATATTGTATAGTGATAAATCCAAAACATTTTGCAACCATGAAGCACACTCACTGTATGGACTATTATTTTCAGTATCAGATAATTGAACTTGACCAAATTCTGATGAAATTTAATGTTCAGAACTTTCAAAACTTCCTTGGACAAAGATACCAGAGTTCTTTTCTGCATTTATCGAGAAAAAAGCAAGCCTGAGGTAAAACTGCATGTACTTCAACAGACTGAAAGATAAGCTCCTTATTCAAATCATACAGAACAGTAAGGACTGACATACACCACCACGACGCCACATACAGACTCTCCAATCCTGAATACAGGATAGAGTCAGCAAATCTAAAAAGCAGTCCACCACAGCCTGAACAGCATAACAAGAAGGAAGGCAATGATACCCTCCAGATGTTTCCAAAATGTATATATTTCTGACTTTTAATCTGTAGTGAAATGGATTTCAAAAGTCTTGAAGTAGGTGAGTACAGAAGATTCACTATAAAAATCACTGACTTCAGTTTATAAACTTCATAAAAAAGGAAAAAGTCTAAGAAAAACTTTAAAAAGCATGTTTATAAAACAGTCTGGAGAAAATACACAAACGCATCAAGTTCCACAATTATATAGTTACAAGGTTAGACATTTTTTCTAAATATCAACTCAGTCTAAGACCTTAATCCTCAATAAATGCTGACTTCAGAGTAAGACAACACACACACCTGTGTAACAGTTTCTATTTCACAGGCCCATAAAGCATTCCCAGCATTTTAGTGATAAAGTGCAAATGCCATCGATAGAGATACTTCTAAGAATGAACAGTCACAGGTTACTTTTTGCTAAAAAACAAAGCAGAATTCTCTATGCTGATCTCATTCACCTTACTTCTTTAGTAAGAACATTACAGATGCACTTAGAATAGAACAGGCTATTTCAGTTGGGAAGAACTTCCAGCTACCATCCAGTCCAACTGCTTGCCCAATTCAGGGCTGTTCAAAAGCTAAAGCATGGTATTAAGGGCATTCTCCAAATCCCTCTTCAACACTGACAAGCTTGGTACATCAACCACTTCTCTAGGAATCCTGTTCTAGTGTTTGAACAGCCTCTTGGTAAAGGAATGCTTCCTCATGTCCACTCCAGTTTGCATGTTTAAGTGGACTTTGTGTGCAACCAACTCTCTATACATGTAAGGGCATAGGAGCTCGTATTTTACACCAGGAGCAGCACACACGCATCCCAGCTGCCTGCTTCTGACACCTAAAAGAAATAATTCATCACGGGAAACACACGATCTGGTTTGTTAAATAAACTGCCCCAGCAATGAAACCAAAGCACAGTAGTTAAAGATTAAATTATAATGTCAGTAGGAATCCATCAGTGGGAATTGCTCCTCACCACAGAGGGTATCTTATGCTTCCTGACTTCTCCGACCCAGAGCAAAACTACAAAAAGCTCGCTGGCAAGAAGTTTGGGGTTTAAGATTTATTGCCATATTTGAATCCCTTCCCTTAAGCACCTGTAAGCATGTCATTCGGTTTTGCTATTTACTATAGCCATAAAACACAGTGACAGAAAACCAAGTTCACCCACTGCCATTAAAGGGGGTCGGGGTACACTACCAGCAAAGAGGCAAAACCGGACATCAGAGCCCCTTGCAGGCTCCGTGTCCCTCAGCCCCGAGCTCCGGCACCCCTCCAACACGGCAGCTCCCAGCCTCGCCCCGCTGCCGCCCCCCCGCCGTGCCAGCCACCCGCACAGCCCCTGCGGGCCCGCCCGCCGCCGGACATCTTTAAAAACATATTTTTAAACCAACATAGTTATCTTTATATGAAATCAGCTAAATTAT
>JAOEHY010004071.1:4960-16026 GCA_025447955.1 Psilopsiagon aurifrons | reverse complement strand
TGAATGCTCCATCCCTGGCGGTGTTCAAGGCCAGGCTGGACATAGCCTTGGGTGACATGGTTTAGTGTGAGGTGTCCATGCCTGTGGCAGGGGTGTTGGAACTAGATGATCTTAAGGTCCTTTCCAACCCTAACTATTCTATGATTCTGTGAAGTTCTGGGTACTGTGATTTAAATACATATATAGTTTGCCATCACTTTAAATTCTTGAATGTTTGTGTTTTGTTGAATACTGTCCAGATTACCTGTATGGCTTGAATGCCTGTACAACAGAAATGTGGGACTTCCAGTTGGTTTTTTTTTCTTTGCCTTTTTTTTTGTTTTGTTTTAGAAGAAAAAACAAGAATTATGGAACATGCAGTTGCAGAGTCAAATACTTCTTCGACCTTTTCTCTTTTGAAAAGGTGCACAGTTCTCATTTTCCCTATGGATAGTAGGAATCAAATGTCAAAGAAGTATCATGTTTCTTAATGAGCAAGCAATTTTTTTTTAGACAGTAAGCAAACCTACCTGTGCATGTTTTTTCTCTCTCAATACCATTTTTAATTTCTTCTTGTGCATGTGTACTTGGTTATCTGTTCTTTCGCTGTTTTTGTAGGTATTCTGCTGTTTCTCCTATTGAAACAATCCCCTGTGAAAGGCCGTGTTAAATCTTTTCTCACATAATTCACATGCCTGTTCAGTTCTGAATGTGTTCTGTTCTGGGTAGTGATATGTGCTGAAGTTTGAAGGCAACTTAAGTTTCTTTTTTCTGATTCCAAACCTTAGTGTGATGGGTTCTCATTCATCAGGTGTATCATTCCCACCTCTAACTTCAGCAATATTGTAACCCAGTCTGTAATCATGGTGTTTTGTTTCAGTTTTGCCTGGTGACTCCCACAATGCAGATGTTCGACATAATCTATATTCAAATGAACAACAAAATACATACTTCACAGATTTTACTCAGTTTTCTCATGCTAGCCATTCCAAATTGTGATTTATTTCCCTTTGATTTTCTAATGTAGAATTTTTGCTTTTTTGCCTGGTTTTCCTGCAGGCAGCTGATAAAGTTAATTTACAAGATTCTCTTGATGTGTGCCTGCTGTTTCTGCGAAATTTGCTGGTCTGAAGGGACCTGGCATAGTTTTGTCCATGGAAACCTCCTTTACCATGAAGAAATTGTACTTTAGAAGCAGCTTTTTATATTCTCTCTCACATAAATACTCTATCTTTATTTGACTAAAGTTTTGCTAACATTGTAGTCTAATCTCAGAACATATATTTAAAGGATATTTGTTATATCCACCTGTTATTCATGTCCACCACTTTCTGTTTATTCCTCCATGAGATTTCAGTTTTAAACTCCCCAAGATTTTACTCTGGGTCCATTACTGTGATGCAGTAATTGGAGGAAAGCTGTCTGTGAAAGTTACTTCATTTGCCCAGTATATCTCAATACTGTGTGCAAATAAATATCTTTTTCTTCCTTTGGGACTAACAATTTTCCCAGAATCCCATTTTCTGTTCTGGAAAATACCCCATATTACATCATATTGAACCATCCTATTAATTTTCATGCAAACGAAACCATCATTACTTCCTTGAGTGCACTTGTTTCTTTAAGCAAAGAATTTGTTGCTCATTTCTTCTTAGATCATCAGCATTATTTGTTTTATCAGGCCTGCATCTTAACTGGGAAATAGGGGACCTGGTAACAGCATAGCTATCACTTTCTTGTAATCTCTGGGATTCCTGACCTTAGTTAAGCTTATGAAGTTACTTGAAGAAAAACTGAAGCAAAACAAACTCAGTGTTTTGGGGTCATTTTCATGTTGGTATCTCTGAACACTTCACAAATACTTTTTGATCCTTTAGCTCCTTTTCAAAAGTGGAAGTTACCTTCTGGGTATTATTAAATAGATTGACAGGACATGATATTTAGGCCCTCTTTCACCATGTGCTGAAATGTGTTTGATAAAACATATTCCACTTTTAGAATCTCTTGTCTTTTTTTTGGGGGGGTATGTTTATAGTTGCTGGTGTTGTCCCTCAGGGGATTCTCAGCTACACCAGGGAAATTTCCCTGGATTTGCTTATGCTTGCCATAACTCCAGTGCTACACGTTTCTGAGTGATAAAGTTGCAGTGGCAAATGAAGGGCCTTTAGATGTTCCCGGCAACAAGGGCCATGGGCACCCTGGGATGTATTTCTTACTGCTTTGTGATTATCTCATATGTCAGATCTGCTTCAGCAGTTCTTTCTTATGTACTTTGGTTCCACTGCTATTTTATGCAGCTTACATTTGCCCTTGTGATTACCATTGCATCTCTGCTTCAGCATTGTCAGATAAAGTATGTCTTGTGATTGCATAGTCTGTAGGCCAAATATCAGTCCTCTGACTCAAGTCACACTGTGCAGTGCTCGAATCAGTTTGTGACAATTACTTCATTAAACACTATTTTTGATGCCAATTTTGTTACTCCCAAGTTGTCTTTCAAATAAAATTACAAGTCCAAGTAATAGTGTAGGATGGAGCGGTTTATGTGCTGTCAGGACAGTTGCATAATTAAGCACAGTGTATGCAAAGGAAACTTAGTTTTACTATCAGCCTTTTACTTTGGAATCAGTTCAGCCAAGGATGAATATGAAGAGACTTAGTCATATGGCAGGAGTAATTTTCTTCTTGTGAATAAGTGTTTCCAACTATTCTTAACTGAAGCAATGACAGTAGGTGGAGTCCAGATCAGTAGTAAAAAACCTAATTGTATGTGTTAGTTTGTAAGTGCAAGTGTGTGCCTAAGTTCTCATTTTATCTTTTTTCATCGCTTAATATATGACCTTATGTTGCAAACTCCAGTTGGAGCAGTTCAGTCAAATCAATTAAAAGTTAAACTTTAAAACTGATTTCATTGGTTCATGGTCAGAAACTTCATATAAAACCTAATTTCTTATGTAAGGACTTGTTATTTTGCTTCTTGTATTGCAAACACCTATGAAAAGGGATGACAAGCTTAATGTTTACTTTGGTTGTTGATGTAACTGGGTTTCTTTGTCAGAGCTGCTCTTGACTTATTTCAGCTTTGAATAATGAGGAAATATACAAGCTGGAATAATGCATTCAAAAATGTAACTTATTATAGTTTGACAAAATTAATTTCAATTATTTATGCTCCAGTCCCTGTAAGTTAAAGATGATTACATGATGAATAATGAATGGTGTAGTAAAGAGGTCTCCTTTGGCATTAAATGAACTTTTTGGGGAGGAGGTGCAGTAGGGGTGTGGGGGGAAAAAAGTTTCATCCAGACAGTTGTGTTGTAGTTGTAAGTATTAAACAACACTTCTCCCTTCCCTTCAGAAGCATTTTTCTATTTGTATTTTACTCATTTTTTTCAAGATGGTACTTGTTAATTCAAAATAAAACATTAACTCTGTATTTTGCATTACCTGTTGTTTAACTTAAACTTGAATTAAAATTTAATTAAATTGGAAGCATTTAATTTGGATAGCCTTTTCCATTAGCAGTGTTCATGTATTGATCTATGATACAGTGTATTGGATAAAGAATGCATAGTCATTCCTGTAATAATTTAACCAAGTTTTTCAAATCTGTTTAATCTAGATCTATTGCTTCAGAAGCCTGAAATGGGGTTCTTAAAAGATTAGAAATACTCTGAAGAGCTTAAATATCCCTTGAAGCTCATACAGACAGCTTTGTGGACTTACCAAACACCATTGCAAGTGATGCACATGTGTGATCATACTCAGCAAGGGCTTCTGACTGTGTTTCGTATCTGCATGTGTATTTAGTAAATGGTTATTTGGGCAGATGCTTGTGCATGTGGTAAATCACGTTGGTTAAATTTTAACTCGTAAGTAGTCACTTGATGAAGTAGCTTTCTTACTCAAGGAAGGATATGGGAGTTTGGTCAATCAGCCAGTTCCAAAGCAATAGCCTAATAATTTCATATGGGGCAGACACACAAACTAATGAACATGCCTCGTTTATTTGGCCGCATACTGTTTTCATTCAGATAACCAAATACTTTAAGAAAAGTTACAAAGGTGAGCATAAATATTTGCCTGAATTGATCCAATCTTGATTAGCTATAACTGACAGACCCCTCCTTGAATCCTTAGAAAATTTCTAGAGATGTAAATTATGCAGCACTTAAAATTATGAGCCCACCTAGTGCTGGAAGGTAGTCTAGTAGTAAGCATGTTCCTTTTGGCCCCTTGTATTTTCTTGTGGGTTTTATTCCAGTTGGGTTTTGCTGGGGTTTTTTGGTAGCTGTTTTTAAGTGATGCTGTGCTCCCCTAGCTGAGGTAAACTTGCAAAGACATTAATGCAAGTAGTTGTTTGTATTGTATTTGTTCTTCTGTTTGCCTTCAAATAGGTTTCAGCTAAATCTTGTCAGTGAGTGTGAATAAGAAATTTTAAACAGTTGACCTTTAAGGTAAAATAGATCTTACTGTCCAGTTCTTTACCTTTATATTTCTGTGACAAAACCAAAAAGATCCTTTCTCTCATGTAGCAGTAGTGGGCGTTGACTTCTAAGACCTGTTCAGACATCAAGTACTGAATTGGGCCTCTGTTTACTGGAGATGACAGCTGTTTGGGGTGGGTAGTTCTGGGGTTTCTGAAATTATGAGAAGAGATAATAGTAAAGAGACAGCTATAAAAATATTTTCTGATCTGTTATAACTGTCTCTTATTCTGTCTAATAGCAACATGAAGTCCATGTCAGAAGAGCCAGTCCCATTGCATGAAGAATTTATCTACTGTTGTGGAGCTGCTACCCACGTCTTAAAGTGTGGGCCCTGGAAAGACCTCTCAAAAGATGAAAGTAAAAATCTACCCAGGCTCTTATTCATGATTATTCCTGGTAAGGAATTTTTTTGTTTAAGTCTACAAGTGTGGTGATTGGTAAGGGTATGTTCAATTTCAAAAATCTCTCCAGACAGGTGGTAGACTTTGTCTTGTGCATATAGCCCCCCCAAAATAATAGTACTGCAATGATGAAGCGTTTTTGTTCTGTTTGATTACTGCTGTTGCCTGTAGTTGTAACAGTGCTGTAAGGTGAAACTGAGAGAAGGATGTCTCATTTACTTGGTGCTGATGGTTTGCTGGCTGTATCGGGTTTTTTGTTCAGTTTCCATTGCTCTCTCTCCATTTGTTTCTTGCGTGTTGAAGTTTTAGTGCAATATCAGCTGTATGCCAACTGAAAGGTGGATGCTAAGAGAAAATTCTGAATCCAGGAATTTTTTTCAAGGTTTTTTAATTTTATTTGTTTGGTTGGTTGGTTGGTTTTTTAGTGGCAGGTTTTTAACTTTGATTTTTGCATATGAATTTGCATGATAGCCTCTTAGCCTTACACAATGTTCACCACGCTCAAGTTACATTTAAATCTGGTCATCTTACAAAGAAAGCTTGAAACTTTCATTTTTCATTTAGCATATGTTAAAATTAATGAAGTCATAAATTCATGAAGTCTGTTAATGAGCTGTAAGTTTTCTGCTGTTGATGGGCTCTATATTCAATAACAAGAAACTTTCCATGCAAGCAGATGTAGTGGCAGGGCTATATGGAGCTTATTTCCTGCAGCACACTTCTGTGAGGACTCCTTGATAACATTTTACATTAACTATGTGGGTTATAGACCTGAGATAGACATCAGTGAAATATTCAGAGTGCTTCTGTCATCGTCTGTAAACTTTTGCAAGTAGCAGGTTTATGATTCTGCTCTTATTTCAGAATTATATTGGTAACAAACTGGAAGTTCCTTCACTGAGAAAACAATTAAAAACATAGCCACCACAATAATGCTATCTTTATTTTTAGATACCCAAATTCAGTAGTGAATCAAATTACCCAAGCTCCTTGTTGTGACTGGCAGGGAACTGACTAGGACCTGGCATAACATAATGCATTTTTGCTTCTCATAAATTAGATTTTTTTTTTTTCCCCTACTGATAAATGCCTCATTTTTAGCCTTGAAGGAGAGTCTGATCTGCCAAAACAAAATACACAGCCATAGGAGAGATCTGGATATTTGGGTCATCTGGCAACGTGTTCATATACCTAAACAGGATTAGATAGCATTCCCCTCATGCTTTTAAAACTTCCTGAGTATGAAATATGGAGCCCTTCTGCAGTCCAGCAATTTTCGCACTTAAAAGGCATGTATCCCTAGTTGGGATTCTTTATGGGATGAAGTAAAGAGGGACAGAAGTATAGCTTGGTACAAGTCAAGGAAAGAAATATCTAGGCAAGGGCAACTCTCACTCAAAAAGGAGAGTATGCATAGCCAAGTGTTCAGTGATCTGGACTGAACATAGAATAGTTAGGACTGGAAAGAACCTAAAGATCATCTAGTTCCAACCCCCCTGCCATGGGCAGGGACACTTCCCACTAAACCATGCCACCCAAGGCTCTGTCCATCCTGGGCTTGAGCACTACCAGCGATGGAGCATTCACAGCTTCCCTTGGCGACCCATTCCAGTGCCTCCCCACCCTAACAGTAAAGAACATGGTTAGTCATACTGTATGTGATACATTGTTCTGCTATTAAACTGCTCTGGTACATATTTTTCCAGTCTTAATGAAATTAGAATCATAGAATAGTTAGGGTTGGAAAGGACCTTAAGATCATCTAGTTCCAACTCCTCTGCCATGGGCAGGGACACCTCACACTAAACCATATCACCCAAGGCTTTGCACAGCCTGGCCTTGAACACCGCCAGGAATGGAGCATTCACAACTTCCCTGGGCGACCTATTCCAGTGCCTCACCTCCTTTACATTAAAGAATTTCTTCCTCACATATGATTTTGTTTATGTGTAATCAAACAAAACAGGTATGGGAGTGGGTATTGAAGACAAAGGTAAAATTACCAGTTTCTGCTGGAATCCAAAAGTTGCAAGAGATTTGTAAATAAATTCTGCGTACTTTTTTTAATTGTTTTTTTTGTAGTCAAATTTCTTCATAATGGGGAGGATTTCTCTCTGCTCTGGCTTTCCTTTTCCTTAAAAAAGAAACAAAACCAAACAAAAAAACCAAAACCAAACAAAACGGAGGGAGAGGAATGAAACTGACTGCAAAATGTTCTTCTACTCCAGTGTCAGTGGCAAAATTCCCATTGACTTTGAATGAGGAAGGAATCTGCCTCCTGAGGACCGATGGCTCACTGTGCTTGAAGCAGTTGGGATGCAGAACATGTAGTGGAGCTCAGCCTCATTTAACTATGACAAGCTAATGTTTTTACTAATAGCAGCCTTTGTAAACTTGTAATTTAGAAAAAGTCTTTTTATATTAGTTGAAATGTTTAATATGCACTTTTTTGATCCATAATGTTTTTATCTTGTGTAAGCAGACCCTCTGTATAGGAGTAATAATGTATTTCCTTATGTAATTATTGTGTAAAAGGCCCAATTTTTCCTCAGTCCAGAATATATGCGTTTGTTGCCTTTTCTTCATATAAATTCTTTTCTATTTTCAAGAGTAAAACTAAATGTGTATAGTCGAAGGATCAGGCCCATGGTTTTCTGAAAATGTAGGCGTTGCGGAAAGTACTGGAATTATTTTTTTCCTGTTATGTTGTAAAGGTCTGTTTTCCCTTTTGCAATGTTTGTTTAGTGTAAAATTAGCAGTGAAGTATAAAATCTGCTACAGCAATGTTTAACATTGCTTGGGTTCGTTGAAAACCAGGATCCACAAAGTGTAATAGAATATGGGGTTTTTTTACTGTTTTTAAGACTATCTGTCTATTTGTGTCTGTGTATTCATGAAACATTTAACTTTGTAAATAAATACAGTACAAGTTTTAAAACTACTGTGCTGCTGGGTCATAAAGTTTTGCTGTACATCAAGAATTTTTTGCATTTCACTGCAGGGGTGCATTGCAATGCCTTCATTCCAGGCTTTGTAATTTTTGTTACCATTGCTAGGTAAATTAGATGGTTAAATTTTGTTATTTGCAGTCTGGTACTGGGGAAGCTTAGTTCATGGTTGATAATGTATAATGTGAATTAGAATTTTGGGGTAAAGCATGCTATACAAGTTTCATTAATATACAAAAACGATTTCAGAATTTGGTTCTTTAGCATGCATGCAGAGTACTCCCTGTGCTTGCCAAGTTTCTTGATCTGTCTGCTTGCAGTTGGATTGCTGCTGGGTTATTGGATCATCTTATTTTACCAACTCACGCAGTTACTTGGTGATGTTTCAGGCCTATGTGAACTTAACCAGACACTTTTTTTGAAGGAGAAAGCTTTCATCTCGTGAGCTAATTCTTTGAGTCAAGAGCTGCTTCTGGTTTTCTGCATAAGAGAAAGTGGGGGCTTGGATTCTGATCTTCTCCTTGTAGTTACATGCACTTGCATCAGCAAGATTGTTGACAGTTGGAGACTACTTGGCTATTTTTCAGCAGTTAAGATAGTATAAACAGTTTGCCTGGGTTATGACAGGTCTCTAAAGTGTTCTCCCTTGAACTGAGACTTCCTATTAGCTTTAAAGTCTTTGAAGTTCTATTTTTGACTGTAATCTGGGGACTCTGAAAAGCTTTCAGTACATTATCTGGCTTTGTCTTCATCTGCTGTTTTGATACTCAACAATCATCGCCCTCAACATTTGCATGAGAAAAGTTATTTTAAGGATCACTATATAATAATAACTTGCACTAAAACTAATGATATGTTCCTGAAGCTTTGTTTCTTTGTATTTGTTTTGTTAGTTCCTAATAAAATAGCTTTTTTAAAGTTGTTTATTGTTCACTCTGCTCAGCAGTCATGAGTATGAATAGCTCTTCAGAGGTCTACTCTCACCACTGAGACCAAGGGGTTTGTTTAAAATTGAAAGAATTTATTTCCTCATTCTGTAAATTGTTTGAAACATACTTACTCCAATTTTCTTCAATTTGGTTTTAGAATGTGCTTTGGTTTGCACAAAAGTCATGTGATGGAATGCACTTGTTAGTACGTAATCTGTATGTTGTAAACTTTCTTCTACAAGAACTAGTAATGATCTAGTAAGGACTCGTATTGGCAGATTAGGTTGCAGTTTGTAGCTTCTGGCAGCATTGATCAGAATGTAATCCAGAATCCTGTATGTGAATCTTGGTACTTAATGTGTAATTAGATCAATAAAAAGAAGATAGATCAAAACTGTGAAGCAAATTCTGATTTTTGGAGTAGAGACCATTGAGTTACTCAAGGAAGGTACATCCATCCTTTCAGACACTACTTTTTAAGTGAGCAGACAGTGTTCTCCATTTGCCTTTGAAATACAGATGGAGGAAAGGGAAATGCTGCTTGCAATGGACAGCTAGGTTAAGAGGTAAGAAGACTTTTTTTACCTCTTGGGCAAGGAGATATGTAGGTTCTGGGTCATATTCTGCTCTATATCCTTTGGTCTCACAATCACTGAATGAACTGGAGCAACAATTTTATAAACAAAGTTGAGAACCTGTTCTATTTGAATGCTTTAGGGAGTAAAAGCTGCCTGTTTTCCTCTTCTGGTTTTGTGGTTTGTGGGGTTTGTTTTGGTTTGGTTTTTGACTGAATAGTGCCAGAGCATCAGCAGTAGGAAAAAATGTCCAGCCTTACCTCATCTTTTACCTCTGCAGTTTTGTAATCATCAGCCTGTTTATCAGAGCTCTCCTGTGGTTTGTTTGGGGGTTTTTGTTTTTGGTTTTGTTTGGGTTTGGTTTTATTTTTGGTGGGTTTTTTGCTTGTGCTTTGCTTCAGGTTGGTGGGTTTTTTGTTGTTTTGGTTTGGTTTTTTTTATAAAATCAGGCTGAGTCCATGTCACCTAGTTCAGTAAAGGAACTATGAGGCCCAGTTTTATCCAGCCTAATATTAAACATCTAATTAAGATCCTAAAATAAGGAGCATCAATTCCTAGGTACTTTGTATAATCAGTAGCTAGGGCTAGGCACTGCCATAAGCATTTCTGCCTACTGAGAGTTTACTTGGTCTGAGATGTTGTGAGGTCTCCAGGTCTGGAGATAATCAGAACTTGACTGGGTGAAGACCCGGGGAATCTGCTCTAGCTGCCTCTGCCTACGCAGGGGGTAGGTTAGGAGATCTTAGGTGATCCCTTCCAACTTCCTCAACCCTGGAAATGTGACCCAGGGACTGGCCATCCAGGCTCCTTGTCCAGGTGTAGATTCTAGTCTCATTGATTTTTGGGGTAGCTTGGAAAGGTAATAAAGATAAATATATGCATAAGGTAGTAAAGTTAAGTATATGGATAACCTTAGGTAATCTAATACTTGATTAAAATTATCCACTCTTTCAGGAGTTGTAATTTAAGGTACCTCTCTCCTTGCTTTCACAGCCATACTGCATAGTAAGTACCTTAATAGTGAAATTAGGTTTGAATGTTAGGAGCCGAATAGAATGAAAAATTGGTAAGGAATGAAGCATGGTACTTAAGCATAGTATGGAAAGAGTATGCCAGAAGAGGGAGCTGTTTTAAAGATTAGAAAAAAATATAATGGGTTTATTTGACAGCTTATTGCTAAAATAACCAGATATGCCATGTACTACCAGGCTTTAGGCTGTCATTTGAACGGCTGGGTAACCAGTGACGGTTTCACTACTATATGCATAAACAAAAAAAAATTAATTTTATAAGACCATTCATGTGACAGTGATTTATCAGTCATGTTGGTTGTTGAGGATCATAGTATCATATAATAGTTAGGATTGGAAAGGATCGTAAGATCATGTAGCTCCAGCCCACCTGCCATGGACAGGGACACCCCCCACTAAACCATGTCACCCAAGGCTATGTCCAACCTGTCCTTGAACACCGCCAGGGATGGAGCATTCGCAGCTTCCTTGGACAACCCATTCCAGTGCCTCACCACCCTTACATTAAAGAGTTTCTTCCTCATATCCAGTCTAAACTTCCCCTGTTTAAGTTTAAACCCGTTACTCCTTGTCCTATCACTACAGTCCATAATGAAGAGTCCCTCCCCAGCATCTCTATAGGCCCCCTTCAGATAATGGAAGGCTGCTCTGAGGTCTCCATGCAGCCTTCTCTTCTCCAGGCTGAACAGCCCCAACTTTCTCAGCCTATCTTC
>JAOEHY010004068.1:0-30606 GCA_025447955.1 Psilopsiagon aurifrons | reverse complement strand
AATCCCGGCATCCCCTGCTAGGGAGCATCGGCGGTGGGGAGGGAGGCGGGAGGAGATGCTGCCAGCCCCCTGCCCGCAGCCGCGGGCTCGCCGGGAATGGAGGCACCCTCTGGCCGGGGCACTGCAGCGAAGGCCCATCTGCTGCCCATGCTCGGCTTTAGAGGAGGGCAGGGGCTGGGGATGCGTGCCAAGCCTGCAGCAAGAGAGAAGGAGTAACAGGAGTGTGTGCGTAGGAGGGCAAACATACATACAAATACATGTGTATGATCAGCATCGAAAGTCCCCTCTCCCCCTGATCCCTCTCTGTGTCACACTGCTGCAGACCCTCCGTTGGAGGCTGGCTGCAAAGGGATGGGGGTACCCAAGTTCTCTGCTCCACTCGTGCAAGGGGTGTCAGGTCGTTTGTGGGCTGGAAATAGGTGTATGTCCTGCTGGAGTGGCACAGGCTGCCGTAGCTGTCCTTGTGAGTTTTACTCTCTGGGTGAGCGTGACAAGGGTGATGGGGAACTCGGTATCTGCTGCAGCTCTAGACTTCCTCAGCGAGGGAGGGAGTGCGGCACGGGATGGAGCACCTTAGCCCCTGATTTGGGGATTCCCACAGGCTGCGTTTCTGTGAGCCATGCCTGGGTCTTTCCTGAGAGCCCTTCTTCTTTCCCAGAGCCGAAGCTGGGGTCTCACACTCTCCCTCCCACCCTAGGGCAGAGGCCTGGGTCAGGAGAGAGCCTGCCCTGTCTCCAGCCCACAGTGTGGGTGCTGAGCACCTCCCTTCCCGGAGAATGGCCCTCCAGTTAACTCCAAATCCCTCCCCTTGAGTGGGAAGTTCAAGCCCATGAAAACACTCGGTGGCACCACTGTTAACAAGTATGACTTGAGTTGCTAGGAACCCCCAGCCCTCTACGAGCTGAATTTCAAATTCCCACCTACTCCTGCCCCTGTCTCCCCCACTCCAGCAGGGTGTGAGTCAGCAGGAACTTTTCATGTCCCTTCCCCAAAGGGTGGCTCTCGTGCTCTGTAGATCCCACCTGCAGAATGTTGTTTGAGTCCAGCTGTGACTTTGGGAGAAGCCTGTAAGAATCCCTGTTGCCAAAACCTGGTTGCTGCCAGCTCCTCGGAGGACAGCTGAAATCAAGCAGGATGTGCCACTGCTTGACCCTCCGAGAGCAGAGAGCTGGAGGGGAGGGGAAACCAGCAGGTTCTGTATTCTTCAGCACACCTCCAGCTTCCACAGCCCCCCTAAACACAGCTGTAGCACCTGTGTAGTGCTGGGAATGTGTCCTCCAAGCTGGGGAGCTGTTCCTGGGGAGCCTCCAGCCTCCCTGAAGTGTTCTAAAGCGAGCTTTGAATGAAAGCTATTGTGAACTGCAGAAAAGGAGTGAAGCTGTGACTCTGCCACTGCAGGTCATAAAAGTCCCTCAAAGATTTATAGCTACTCTACACCCTCAGGTGATTTTTGCAGTAGTGGCAAGAAATCCACTGTGAGGTATAATGCTCTCTCCCTGTGAGGACTCTCAGTGATACCTGCGTGGCTTGTTTATTAATACCCTGGATATCGCTATTATATCCTGTGGAGAGGGAAGGGGTTCTGGCTAGCTGCAGGCAAGTTTTCTTGCCCTGTTCCTAGTGTGGAGGCCTAGCTGTTGCTTTTTGTGCTGCCACACCTTTGGTTCTGGGTGCTGCTTAGATTCTTCTCCATCGGGGCTACCCAGAATATGGGGGACCATTTCCAAACTGGGTTTGGGGGCTGAGCTGCTCCCTGCCTCCCTCTCTCCCTGCAAATGCTGGTAAGCTTGGAAAAAGTTGCCTGCATGGCACGCAGGGGTTGCCTTAGCACGGAGGTCAAGAAGAGGAGGAGGAGGTGGAATATAGCATGTGTACTTGCATGGATGTTAGCTTTAGGGGATGCTAACAGCTGTAAACATTTACCTACAGTACTTGTGCCTGAGACGAGGATAGCTGGTCTGGAGGGTTTGCTGGAGCTGCTCCGTGGTCGCAGAGCCTGCTTAACCTCAGCCAGGCACATGGCAGCGTGCACAGATACACCTGTGTTGTTTACCTGGGCATTGTATCTGTGACGTCTGTGTGCTCATGCGATTCCCATATACCTCGTTTACTTTTCTCCTCCTTGTCCCACGTGCAGCTGGTTAAGTACTGTGTGACTCTGTGGCCTGCCAGGTTGATGTACATGCTTCTTGCGTGTCTTCAAGGGAAGCTTGTGTGACAAACATGGGCGGGTGTTTGCTGGGTGCGTGTAGCAGTGCACTTGGATCCTGCTGGGTACAATTACCACGGAATGCATGCACTTTTGTAGTATTTATGCCTACAAGCAGTCATGGATACAGCAGTGGTTCAGGACAGTATGTGTACATTTTATTGTGTATGTGCAGTCTGTGAGGGACACCTTAGAACAGACAAGTTTCTCAGTGCCTCCTTGCTTTGACCTGTCAGCAAGCAGAGAGAAGTTCTGTCTTGTGGCAGGTCTTGTAGCTGCGTTTTCAGCTTGCTGTGGCTGAGCTTCCTCCTAGCTTGAGAATAACATCTTTAAGGTGCACCTGCTATCACAGGTTGACATGCTCCCCCAGTCCCTGCATTGGATCATAAATGTGGAGGGAGGAAGTAGGGGAATTTTGTAATGGATGGGATGGAGCAAGCTGGGCCAGCATTCATTCCTAAAGGCTGCCTAGGTTTTAGGTGGGGTTCATTTCATTGCTCTAAAATGAGCCCTTTGTACATTGTTGGAATCTGTGACCCAATCAGTGGGATGTAGCTGGAGGAGGTGGTGCTAACGAAGGCTGGTACTGCTGACAATTACTCTGGCAGAGAGAAAGGCAGAGGGGGTACTGACTGGCACAAAAGCTGTCTTCACATCTTTAGGTCAGTGTAAGGTGCCTCAAAGGGCTGGTTCATGCTATAAGCCCTGACAGTAGAAGTGAAGTGTGGCTACTTGTCCCCACCAGCTTTCCCTACAGCCACTGTCACCCATTATTTCTGCAACAAAAGGCCAGGATGCGCTGCATTATTCCTGAGGACAGGATGGCATCTTGTGGTATTACAACGAAGTGTTACAATGGGATGTGAAATCTGGGTAAGGTAGGCACATGGGGAGTGAAATACAAGGGGACATCTGTGGAATGCCTCCTGTTCTCCACCGTGGATGTTCTTGGAAAGGTAGTGACATATCTGTGGTGCACACATGGACTGTGCTGTCAAGTCAGTGCTGCAGGCTGGCCTTGAGGAGCCTTAGCAAAGAGGTCAGAAAAGGGGGCAAGCCTGGGACTGTGGGCAGCTCTGGGTCAGGTTGGGGTGCTTTGGTAGAGTAAGGTGACTGTGTTGCTGGGACTGGGCTGTGCAGCAGTATCAGTGCTGTATGGAGTGCTAGGACCAGATGCTTGTCCCAGGAGCCAGGGCAGAGGCGCAGTCCTGAACCTGCTGAGTCCCCCCTTCTGGAGAAGGTGGGAAGAGATGCTGTGTACTGGATCAGCGATATAGGGTACACAAGAGCACTCCATAACTGCATCCCTGTGGAATGAACTCTGGCTGTAGCTCTCGGGAAGGCAAAAACAGGATTTCTTTACCTTCCTTTCCTGACTTCTTTGCGCTCCCTGCAGTGCAAACCCTTTACTTGCCTTAAGCTCCTCCTGAAGCACAACAGGTACCTCCTGTTCTTCAAACCTCTGAACACCTGGAACGCAGTGGGTGTACTTTTGTGCTCCGAAACTTGCCTGGTAAACCTGATAGGTGAAAGGGAGTGCAGCGCTGCACTCCAAGCTTTCACCAGGAAGGCTGAGGGAAGAAGGAGCATATAGGGAACTGTCTGCCTTACAAAAAGCAAGGGCTTATTCTCAAGCCATGGTTTAGGAAGTGATTATTCCCTGCTTTAGGATAGCAAAAATTACCTGAGCTGCTCACTGTGGGGGCCTTGGCCTTTCATACAAAGATTACACAGACCACTGCCCCCCCCCCCGAATTTGAATGGGCAGCTTGATGGGCTCAGTTGACATTCCCAGTTTTCACAGCTAAGGGAGTGCCCAGGCCTGCGTCTGGATAGGCTTTTTAAATGTTTTTTTTTTGGATTTTTCTTTTCCAGAACATCGGGCATGGCTGTTGGGTATGACCAGATGGGACTGTGCCAGCATGCATTTTCAGCCTGTAATGCATAAGCATGCAAGCAGCAGGAGAGAGGTGGATGTGGCTGTCTGGAGACGGACAGTGGGGGCAACTCCTCTTCCTGAGCATCATCTGTGTCTTGCATTTTATGACAAGTTTTCTCTCTGAGGGCCTCAAAGCAACCCATTAAGCTTCTTTTAATTAGGCAAGCCCCTTACCTGGAGTAGAAGTCTCTCCCATTTCCCATCCAGGGAAACTGAGGCAGGGAGCAAGCCTGCGACATCCCCATTGGCACAATCAGGGGCTCAGCAGGAGAGCAGCGACTGAAAGGCACCACTTCCCGTGCTTGCTCTGTTGCCAGAGTCTGGGAAATCCCAGAGAACAGCCGGGTGCAGGTGCTGAGCCAGGGGTTATCGATAACTTTCTAGTCGCTGCTTGGATCCTGCTATCCTTTTCACTGCAGATATCGCCTCCTTGATCTGCTGCCTAATCTATAATCCCAGCTCCCTGCTGCCTTTCCCTTGGAGTGCAGTTTGCCTGTTGGGTGTGTAAATCCTTCAGGTGGGGCCAGGGTTAGTGAACATAATCAAACTCTGTCATCTCTTTAAGGCTTTGGGGTAATTTTTATCTTGGAATATTGCTGATTGTGTCTTGCATGATACGAAAGCTGCAGTGAGCAGATTTGAAGCATACCGAAAGACTAATGCAAATTAGAACTGCTGCATAACGGCTTCAGCAACTGTGAAGCCTATGATCTAAAAGCAAGTATCTGCTATGCTGACTTTATTGGTGTTAGGATCCCCTGTTTCAGCATGCAGATACTGGAATTGAGCAGAAAGCAAGAGAGACAGCATGGCAAAGAGACATGAAAGGGAGTCTCTCTCCTAGATGCTGAGCCCTTTAAGAAAGAAGGGGAAGGTAAGCTAGAGCCCTGAGGTTTTAAGCTGGTTGTGCTGAGGCTGAAGAGAGGGCTGTGGTAGTGCTTTCAATTCCTCCTTCCTCTGGCAGAAATGCTTCTAGCTGGGCAGCAGGGAAAGAGAGGAGAACGGAGGCCTCTGCAGACTGAACGTGTTGGGCACATGGACAGATCTTGGAGGCTGCAGGAGCTGGGTAAAGGTAGGGCTTTGGAAGAAGGGCTTGCCTGCATAGGGATCGAGAGTGGATGATGCTTGTGTGTGAGGAAGTCCTGTTTTCATGGAGCTCGTAGCGCAAGGGCTGGCTCTGAGGCAGAGCAAAGGGCAGAGTAAATCAGGAGAGCAGTGCCCTGGAGTGATCAGTGTGAGCTGCACTCTGTGGCTTAATGACCCCATTGCCGAGGGAAACCTCTGTGGCCCTGATACTCGGGGAGGCAATATCTCCCAAAGGCAAAGGAGTGGGACAGCAAAGCAGACCGTATTCTCCCTGCTTTCAGCTCAGCCTTCCCTATATGTTATTTGCGCTAGCAAAACTCTTCCTTTTTCCCTGCCTCTGTGGTAGTTCAGTTCCCTTTTCTCCTTCCCACCTGCCCTGGCAGTCCTCTCCTCCCTGTCTCACTGTGCCAGTGCTGTCCAGCTGTCGCTCTTGCCAAGTAACCATGATCAATAGAGGCGAGATGTACCAAGCAGCCTCACTTGAAGGGGACGTGATTTGTTGCTTTTTCTCACGGGGCCACATGAGGTCCCTGGAGAAGAGGTGGGTTGAAGGAATTGCTATTTCCCCATCAGTCCTCTGTCCCCAAATGCCTCCTGTCGTGCTGTTGTTTGGTGCAGCCAGCCTGTTAGTAAGTGGCCATTGTGCTTTCAGATATGTGCTATTGGCACAGAGCCTCTGTGGCCTTGAAATCCCTATGTAGCAGTAACTTCTAGAGCAAGGGTTGACCACACCTGCATTCAGCTTGGACAAGGGGATGACGGGATTGCTTTTGCATAATTTAGAAGTCTCTTGAATTATTTATAGTGCAGTTGTGCTCTGGAACAGAGTCTTCTTGCTTCCCGTGAATGTAGGGGGAAGAGGGGGAAGGGGTGTTTGTCAGCCATCCAGAGTCTACCACTTAGTGATGAGGAAGTGCTGTAGGTTTGCTTTCTGCCCGTGTTCGTTCACATATGCCTCTGTGCAGCTGAATTGCCCTGAAAATCCATTTCTGGTTTCCACATCACTAAGGAGTGTGCATGGTAGTGCAGAGCATCTCCATGACTTGGGGCTGTATGAGAGGTTCCTGAGTTCAGAGCTGTGTCTTTGCAGTAAAGAGATGGTGTCAAGCTGGAGACAGTGGGATTTGGTCCCTTGACTCAATTAGAGTGCTGTGGATCTGGGGCAGGGATCACTGAGACTGTTCTCTAAAATATTCAGATGCTTGAGAGCATGTTTTTCTCCTTCCAAGGTCCATCTTGTCCTCCCAAAGTGTTTTCTAGCTTTGGCACGACACGGTCTGTTGGACCTTACAAGAGCTCATCAGGACCTGAAGACGTGAAAGATGAGGTGGTTGAGCAGCAAACTGTGCAGCTGAAATTCCCATCACTTCTCAGTGGTTGAACCCTGAGCAGCAGCCAGCTGAGGGCAGAGGAAGCCTGGGGCAGGTTTTAGAGAGGCTCTTGCAGCAGAGGAGCACCAGGGAGATGAGCTGGGCAGGCTGAGCACCCACCCCAGCTAGGTATCAGCATAATGCCTCTTGGTCCTCTGCCTCACTGTGGCAGGTTGCTGTACCATGCAGATGGGCTGTCCTGCTCCTGCCCTGCTTGTCCTGAGGACTTTAATGTGACCATGGCTCCCCCTCTGCCTTGTGCATCCTTCTTGCCCGCCATCAGTTTTCACGGTGTGCTCACACATTAGTGTTCTTCTTCTCCTTCCTTTTTGACCTGGCTGTGGCAGCTTCTCAAAACCCCAATTCAATATAAACGTTTGTGTTGCTGAAGACCTGAAAGGGGAGGGAAAGGGCTGAGGGTGGAAAAGGAAAAGAACTTGGCCTGTAATCAAGTGATTGTGGCAGTGAACTGCTCTGTCAACTGCTCTGTCTACTGCACTGTTGAGCAGAAATGCTTCCCTGATTTTACCTGTACAGTGTCAGTTTGTGGCTCTTTCATTTGGGGCAGAGTTAGCCAATCACCAGATGTGCCGTGGACAAACCGTGCTGTCCCACCTGGCCCTGCCATGGTTTTCGGGTTCTTCAGCCTGAAACAAAACCTGTTCTTTCATTGACTGGTTTTACCTCACCAGGGATGTTGGCAACTGGCTAAATGCAAAATTTCTCCTCATCCTTCTTAAGAAATAAAACTATGTAAGGGAAGAATGGGAATGCAAATTGTCCCCAGGATGTTTGTGATGTCCAGATTGGCATTTTGTTTCGTTGAAGACTAGTTCTCTCCCTCTTTCCGCATAGACCTGGTCCCAGAT
Source organism: Psilopsiagon aurifrons (assembly GCA_025447955.1). NCBI lineage: Eukaryota > Metazoa > Chordata > Aves > Psittaciformes > Psittacidae > Psilopsiagon > Psilopsiagon aurifrons. The sequence goes on along the minus strand of JAOEHY010004068.1, from coordinate 23,133 downwards.
CTTTCCACTTGGTGTAATCTGGTGATCAGGGTAGTGCTCTGCATAGTGAAAGGGAATGTTTGTACAGAAGAAGTAAACATATTGTTGAGACCCAGGCCTACTGCAATGCCTGTAAACAAGATCCAGCCATCTGTGGGAGGCAGGAGAGAGATTTATGTGACCCTGAGTTAAGTGCATTAGGAGGCTTTTGATTTCATTCTGGGAAACTGCCTCTGTTCGTGGCACCATATGCCTGTTATCGGCATAGAGCTGTTACTGAAGGTTTGATTCGTGTGGATTTAATCCGAGGGGCTGCGATGCTGCGGTCAGAAGGATAACTTAAGCAGGGGGTTGTCTCTGCAAGGCAGAGCCCAAGATGCTCTGCAGAGCCCCTGAGCCTGTGCCCTTTGTCCACCCCGGAGGTGGGAGTCTGGGCTGATTTACTCCTGCCCTGGGGTGAGGCATTGAAGAGCTCTCTGCCTATCAGCACTTTCTTCCCGAAAATAATAACAAAGTGCAGTGGCAGCGGGAGACCCGCTGAGGTCTTGCTTAAGTCTTGAAAGAGGAAATGAAGAACAAAGGCAGAAGAAACAAATAAATAAGGGTCTGTTCTTGGTCCAAGAAAAATCCCCATGGGTTCGTGTAACATTCTCGGGAAGATGCGACACTCCCAGGGCCGGAGTTAGGTTTTGGAAATAAAAGGGAAGGGGGAAGAGGCAAGAGAATGGGGATTGTGGAGGGAGCCGGGGATGGGAAGGAGGGAGAGTCACCCTCTCAGCATGGAGTGAGGTTTCTCCGGTGAAGAGGGGTTAATGCTCTTTGCATGGGATTGGCTGGTCACCAGACTTTCAGGGAAGAGGGGATCTGGGGGCTGCCAAGCAGGACCCCTGTGGCCTGAAAGGAGGGGAGGAGGGGAAGGAAGAGGCTGGGAATGCGCTTCCAAGCAGCAATAGATCGGCTACTGTGGGAAAGTGAGCACACTGCCAAACCCCAAGTGGCTGGTGATGGATGGGGGGGGAAAGAGGGTGGGAATGGGTTTCCAGCTCTTCTCCGTGGCTGCTAGGATCTTGCTGCTGTTCCATGGCCTCTCGTTATTTATTGTCTTCCTGGGGCTTAATTACGCCCCTCCACGATCCGTCTTTGAGAGCTTTTATCCCTGGGATGCACAAACAACTGCCACCCGCTTCAAAAATAGCTGGAGGCAATGTGGTTCCTGCCTGCGTGGGTCTGTGCACTCTACCCATCACCATGGCATCAAGTCTTTCTTGCCTCCTTCCTTCTTTAACTGCCTCCCTCGGGCCCACCGGGCACCCGCCTCACCTTCCTCTGGGCTGCTCAACCTGCGTCTCTGTGTTGCTTGGGCTGTTACATGCTCCTCAGGGACTCTTCTGCTTTCCTTTGCACAGGGTTTATGTGCATGGTGTGGCACATGGCTGCCGCATGCTCTTCAGAGCCCAGGGTCCATGGGTAATTGTGGGCCAAAAGTAATGATGCTTATAGCAGCAGAATGTGTTTGTACAAGCACTTGCCTTATTCAAGGCATGTCCCGGCAAGCACTTGTAATGTTTGTAGCAGTAGAAAGAACATATGTTAGAACATTAGAACATGTTTGGGCAAGCACTTGCCTTATCCAGAAAAACAGTTGCATGTGATTGGTTGAAAAGGCACCGGATCAGTAAAGCCATTGCCTGATGATGGGTAGGCAGAATGCTATAAAAACCTGTAAGCTCACTCAATAAAACGTCTCTGGTTGCACCACAACTGGAGTCCATGCCTCATACACCACAGGTGATCCTGGCATCGTGCTTATCATGGTGCAGTGCTCAGGATTTGCTTGGCAAACATGGACTGCCTGCCAGGATCAGCTTTGAAAACAGTTACCTGCTGCTTCTTCCAGATCCCTCCTCGAGATGTAATCCTTCCCTGATACTGCTGGGAAGAGTTAGCTCATGGTGTTTGAGCGGGGGCCTCACTGGAGGTTTGGTTAAATTAACAGTGCTTAAAAGAAGTCCTGTAGGTTTGAGTGTCTTGAGGATGTATCTACACAATGCCACGGTTTTGGTGAGAAGTGAACTGGTGCAATAATTCATAGTTTCTCCTGGTCAGCTGCTTGTTCCATACCTAAGCATTTTCTTGAAGTTTATTTTTAACCAGCTAGATCTGCTGCTGATTTGGCTTTAAAAGCAGACTTTAATGCTATTGACAACTTGGATTCATACAACTGACAGCTGAGGGGTGGTGAGTGAGGGGAGATCCTATGAAACAACAGCCTGTGTTACCACATGCCTCACTTGAGGCTTCCGAAAGCATGATTTTCTTTTATCCTGTGACAAAATGGTTTTGTCCTATCCTTCTCTGCAGGATACTGAGACTAGATAGATGGGAATTCTTCCATACTTCTTTAGTTACCCCATGGCCTGTCTGAGGACAGAAGTTGCTTCTACGTGTAGGTTTTTTGTCCCTTTTTCCTTTCCTATTCCTCATCTCATGATGGAGCATTCCTTCCCTGTAAGATCCCAAAGTCAAGGAGCAGAACTTGCCAACTCCATTTTGCACTGCCGTAACTGCTGCACTCTTGGAGCAGTGAGCAGCAGCAGTACTGTATTTGGCTGGGAGAGAAAGGCCTTGCAGCCTTGGTGTATGTGTATTACAGAGTGCAATGAGCAATGCCTCAGTTCATCCTCTGATGTCCTGAGAGACCCAATCTTGGAGCCAAATGGTGATGCAACCTCCAGGGCCATCACAGCAGTCTTCGTGGAACCAAATGTTTTGAGGAGGCAGTAAGCAGGGCTGGGAAAGAGTCTTTCCAGGATATTAGGCGTAAGTGAAGGAGAGAAGAGGACAGGAGAAGTGCTGCTTCTATCCAGCAGATTGGCACTAAGAAATCTGAACTGTGGCTTCCGAGAGCATTTGAAGGATCACAGTGTGTTGAGGCATTTCTGGAACCATAGAAATGTCTATACTGAGACTGGCTTTAGCTGGAGAGAGGTTAGTTACAAGGGGGCCCGGTACAGCTGAAGGATACTGAGAAGGACTAGAGTTGGAACTAGATGATCTTTAGGTTCTTTCCAACCCTAATTATTCTAAGATTTGATAGATTCCAGTGGGATTTTCTAGCTTGAAGTTTTCTTTAGCATCCTGTCCCCTTGCAGTGTCCACATATTTCTTGGATAAAATTAAATCAGTGTCTCATAGACCATTATTGGATTTTAGTAGAGTTTTCTAGTCTTCTCCAAGCAGATCTTCTTTTAAACTGGGGGCTGAAGAATTATATAATTATGCTGCTATTAGTATTATGGTAGTTACAGTAAGAACAATCTGTTCGAGTGGAGGGTTTTATAATGGACTCTGAAGGTGTTCAGATGCCGATCTGTTGGGCTGACTTCTGGAAGATCAGTCTTGAGCCAAAATTCTGTTAGCAAAGACCACTTTACCTCCAGGTCTTGTGTGCTCTGTACAGTGGATTAAGAGCTGCTTTGTTCCAGGCTGTAAAGTTATCTCGCTGAGGCTGGAGATGTGGCATCTGAAGTAGCCAAGGCTTAGTTCACCAAAGAGCAGGACAAGACACTCAAGAGAACAGTTGAAACAGTGAAAGCCCATGGGAAGTGTGGAGTCCAAAAGTACTGTGCTTCCAGGAACTGAAGAGGTGAGCAGCCACAGTACTTAAAAAGACGGAGGCTTTGTATTACATCTGTCTTTGTTTCTGTATGCAGCAGATCTTAGCTGCTGGCACGGAGCACTTTGGTTTCCCACAGGAACGCATAGTAGAAGACACCTGCTTTCTTTTTGACCACAGATGCTACTGATCTTCTGAGGCCTTGCAAGATCTTGCACACATCTGGAGGCTTGTGGCTGATGTGATGTACCTCATGTGTCTGCCTTCACTGGCAAGGGGGAAGGCAATGCCTTTGTTTATCCGCTGTTTCCTCATCCTTCCGAGGCCAACCCCACCTTTAGGTGTCTCTTTTTTTCCATCCATGGCTTGATGCCACCCATTAATACCGTATGGATGGCAGCTTTGGAAGTCAAATGGATGCTGTGGTATGGCACTATATGGATGCTGCTTTGGCAGAGTGGTTTGCCTCATATCTTTGCTCATCTCCTTGTTGAAAGCGGGGGAAGATGCTTAGGACAGAGCCTTGTTCTCCCTTAGGCTGTCCTTACTTGGAGGGTAGCTGTGCTGGATGGCTTGCTCCAGCTGGTGCTGCTGGCAGCAGGTCAGTGTCACCTTGTGGTCAGTTGCCTCGAAACTGCAAAGGAAACGCATAGCATGAGGTACTGCTGTTTTGCATTAGTGCTGTGGGCAGCAGCTCTTGGTGAAGGCAGCGGAAGAACGTTGCATGCTGTCCTTGAAACTTGAAGGGCGGCTGATGCGGGCCTGCTTGCATTCGAACCACCTTGTACTGTGACTGACGTCCTAGCTTGCAGTCCCTGGAAAGGCCACGGCATCCTTCACCTGAGAGAAATGCTGAGGCCTGGCAACCTTCTGGTACATCCTGCTGCTCTCCGCTTCCCCTGCTGTCCAGCTCTGTAGGGTAATCGTCTCTTCCTATCCTTAAGCAAAGCACACGCCTGCTCCCCCTGAGGTAATCTATAGCATTTCAGTTTTGGACAAATAGTAGGTTTTAGAGTTTCTCCTTACTTCTGTGGGTGTTTGCGGGACAAAAGTAACTTGAGATTAAAGCGTTCTGAGGTACTGTGATGATGGCAGGTACACCTTGTACTTCAGAAGCGTGGAGCCTGTTCATTTGTCTCTAGCTGGAGTGGAGAGAGAGTTTGGCCCTCAGTGTGGAATGGGGCACGGAAGTCATTGCTGGATTTTAATCGGCCATGTGAAAGCAATTCTAATGTGAATTGTTGCTTTGCGTTAAAGGGTCTGAACAACGGGCAAACATGGTACTCCATGGCTGTCATGGGATAACTTTAGGAAGAGGAGATGAGCATCTGCTGTATCGGGGGAAGAAGAAGCTTCTACTCTGACCTGTCCTCCACATCAGCTTTTCTCCTGTAACCACAGGGGAGGTCTAGGGAGTCTCTGAGTCCCGTGTGCTGATGAGGTGGAGTGTGGGGTAGCATGCGTGCAGTGCCCTGTCGCATGGCCTCTTGCCAGTATCTTCCAGAAGAGAACATTCGTGCTGGTGAACTGCCAGCTCTTTGTGGTGCGTATCTTTCTCCCTGGCTCCTTGAAAAATCAGGATATGATTTCAGGATGGTATAAATCAACCGGTCACTCGATATAATGGCAAAGTAAAACGGTAACAGGTGCCTGGGGATAACTCATGTGCATACCACTTCTAGCTTCCCTGCTTCTCTGAAAGCCCTTCCTCTGCGTGGTAGAGACGTAACTTCAAGCAAGAAAATATCAAAGGCATCCCTTACAAAAAGAAGCTTTCAGCTTGTCTTGCTGAGACCGAATGTTGCTGAAGTGGTTTATAACTGTGTGTTCCCTAAAGAGTTTTGTCTTAATGGAGCTGACTGTGCATGCTCCTTCAGTCTTTTTCTTCTACTTGAACATTAAAGCTGCTCTTGCTGTTGTTTTTAACCTGACAGCAACTTCATCACTTTCTCTGAGATCAAGTTGACTTTTCCCCCCCCTCCTCACTCAAAATTGTCAGAAAGGAAATATCTCTTCTTGCTGTTTTCTGTGTTCCTAGTAACTGATGGCTGCTTTGTGACAGAGCAGCTGGGCTCTTTGATGGCAAGCTAAGATGTCTCCCTGACTGGCACCGCCTGTCTAATTTCCACCATACATAAATGTTCTGGACGGGGATGATGTGCAGTAACATCTTCTTCCCCTGCTGGCCTTTGTCTCCAACTAGCTACCACTCAAAAGACATCTCTTTCACTGCAGCGCTGACCAGAGGATACGGGAAGGCAGATGTGACTGATGGTCTTTAGCACTTCAGCCCACCAGGGGTGTATGTCTACTCTCCACTCCCTGGCAGAGGAACCCCTGGCATGTGAGAATGGAGGTGGTTCCCAGGGAAGAGGTTTCAAAGATGACAAAGCTTGTTTCTTTGCTTCCCTTCTTTACAGGAGGGGATAAGAAACGAGTTTATGTTCCCACTCCCTAACAAAGACAACTGAGCAGTGAAAATTGCCTCCTGGGACATGTCAACAGCAAAACAGCAGAGGGTACTGCGGGGCCAGCTTGCTTTGGCAGAGCTGCAGTGGAGGGCTATGCACACCAGCAATGACAGGGAGGCAATGCAGCTGTGCACGGCTGAGTTTTGCCAATGGATGAAGAGCTGCAGAGCCGTGTGTGCTGAGCTTGACAGATGTTGATGTATGCAAATGTCAAGTGGGGAAAATGTGCTTTACTTCCTAAAGCCACGTGTCCTGCTATGTTGACATGGCACACCAGATCCTAGAAAGTGAAGTGGTTTGAATGTCAGGAGTTAAGACCTTTTGTCTGGGAATTTACTGTGGCATGTGGAGATGTGTCCTTTGTGACTCCTTCAGCACCTGCTCTGTGGGCTGGGCTGGCCAAGAGGAAGCTGGCTGCCCTGCATTTGTGTGTCCTGCAGGAACTGGAGTGAAACCAGCAGTACCTGGCAGCCATTGGGATTGCCTTACTGGAGCAGACCAGCCATTTGTCTTTCCCAGGTTTTAGCATCTGAGAGAGCAACCTGATGTCTGGATGTGATGCCTTGGAGAAAGAACAGGCTGCCTGACTGGGAAAAGCTGTACTAATTTACCAGCAAGGTACACTTCCTCCTGACAACCAGTTGCTGTTAATTTAGTGTTTTCAGCTTCCTTGTGCCCTTCACTTCTCCACACTTCAAGACACAGCAAAAACTGGTGACATGCCAGGAAAAGACACCTGATAATCCTCTACCTTGCAAGCGATCTCACTGCTCCAGCAAGACATTAATAGAGCCTTAAGGAAAAAAGAAATATAAATACCCTGGACACAAGAAGATGCTTTGGGGGTTTCTGCAGGTCCTTGTTTTGCCCCCATGAAGAAAGCTTGTCAGCAAGCCCCAAGATGGTCCTTTATGGCTTTGAGGAGGAGAACATCAGCCCCTTTATGGCTGGGCCACTCCAAAGGTGGCCTTCCACCAGCCGGACCACAACCAGGTGTGTGCGGTCAGGTTGTGGCTCCATGGAGGTGAGTGCAGAAGGTGAGGACCTGCCTTGGCCCCTGAGGAGAGCCACTGTATCCTTCTTCCCATCCTCCTTGACAAAATGTCCTCCTGGGAGCATGCAAAGCCAGGACCCTGTCCCTCTGCTGACTTGTGCCATGTCAAAGGATATCCGAAAACTGTAATAAACAGTTATAAACAAATAGGATCAAACAATCTCTTTTTCTTATTTCTTTTCTTCCCCCCCCCAACCATGCCAGTGCTGTAACTTTTCCACCAGCTTCAGACTTGCAGGCACCCCTTTCAGAGCTTGGTGTGGGACTCCTTACTCTGCCACCTGAGCATGGAGGACAGTTGGTGGATGGTGGCTCTCACTAAGAAGGTGACCACAAAGCATCCAAAAATGCTTTTCACTGAGCTGTAAGGTATAACTGCGGTTAGCCCCTCTACCCAAGCCTGTATCGGAGCCATCTGTAGAGAGCCAGATAAGTTTTCTTTTGGGCAGTTGCCATCTGTCTAAATGGTTTATGGCTTTTCACTTTAGTATTAAATTCCCTCCAAGTTAATCAGTAAACGCACTTTGCTGTATCCTACTTAATATCCTCTGAAGCAGTGGCAGTGAGCTGGGTTCTTCTTCCCTCTGCTCCTGTGTGGAGACACGTGTGAGCCGTGGGGAGCCCTGGGGCAGGGGAGCAGGGCAGCCCCCGTGTCCCCAGGAGTGGGAACCACCTCCTGCAGAGATGTTGCAGGCATCGCTGTGCCGGGTGGAGTGTTTGTAAGTGATGGCATGGGCCATGTGGTGCCTCTTGGGAACTTTGGCCCTGGAAGGGGGATGGTGCCAGGGCAGAGAGTTGCCATGAGGGGGGAGCATGTTGTAGAGGGGGTATGGTGGTACGTGTGGTGGGGTGGAGGGGTTCAGAGAGGATCTCTGCCTCTTTTCCTGCTATTGCCCGGAGGGTTTTTCATGCTCCAGGGAAGAGAGGACAGCGTCTACGTTGCAAAGGGTTTTTGGTGACCTTGTTCTCCTGCCCACCTTTGCCCCAACCTTCCCCTCCCTAAAGAGCAGGTGGCAATGCCTCTTCTTTTCCTTGGCAAAGCATTGGATGAGCTTACTTTTTTCTTCTTTCTTTCTCTTGTGTTTTTCTTTTCCTTTTCTCTAGATTGTAGTCTTCAATCACTTCTCTGCCTGACAGCAGCTCTGCACTCCCTGCCTGGGCTGGAGGAGGGGAGGTGGTGTAGGGAGAGGATGAAGGCAGTATTTCATGTTGTTTGGAGGGAAGGGTTCCACGCTGCTGGTTTCCTGCTGGCCTGACATGGATCTGTTATGATGGCACTATATTACCAGTGGAGACAGCTAGGTGTTTATTTTAGCCACCTTGATCCAGATGCAAAAAAAACCCTTGGCATCTGATGCGCAAAACAAAAAGCAATGGCTAACATTTGGGGATATATTGGGCTTGAGAAGAATGGGAGAAGACTAAAAGTGACAAAATCTCATTTATTCTTGTTTCCTGTCCCCCACATGAACCTGTGTTTCCCAGCATTTCCTAGGAACAAGTGTGGTTTTCAGGGCGTGTGTTGAGCAAACACTGAAATAATCTGGGGAGTGTAGGTGTTTTTCTGGTTCTGGCAGCCTGGCTGATGATCTCGGTCCTTTAAGACTTTGAGATATTTCAGATGTGTACCCTCTACTCTGTCTCATCCTTCCTGCTCTCTACTTTCTCTTCATCTTCCTCCAACATCCTGGTGAAGCAGGGTCTGAGGAGGCCTGCCTTCATTTTGTTTCCATCGATGAACAGGGGCAAATCTGCCAAGTGTGGTGAGTTTGCTACATCATGAATTCCTGTTACTGAGGGTTTCCCATTTTTCTACCCTGTCACCAGTGCGTTTCTTGTCTTTGTAAGTTTATAAGACTGTGACTCCTCTAGGAGAGGTTCAGCTTGGTGTAACCCAGCCGAGGCAAAAAGCCTGCTGAAGATGGCAGGAGTGGGGGGACTATTCTTGGATTCAGGTCTCGAAGATGCATACTGCATTTAGACCAGCTTTCTGCCGTCTCCAGCCTGCCCAGCCTTACCAGTGGTAAGCTTTTTGCACCTCAGTAACTACTGAATGTGACTTTCCTTTTCATGGCTTTTCCACAGGATGAAGATGAGACGCCATAAGCTCTTTCTGACTCTCTGCATGGCTGGTCTCTGCCTCATCTCCTTCTTGCACTTCCTCAAGGCCCTTTCCTATGTCACCTTCCCCCGGGAGCTGGCTTCGCTTAGTCCCAACCTTGTCTCCAGCTTCTTCTGGAACAATGCCCCCGTCACACCTCAGGTCAGCCCTGAGCCGGGGGGCGCAGAGTTCCTCCGCACACCCCTGTACTCACACTCCCCCTTGCTCCAGCCCCTGCCACCCAGCAGAGCCAGCGAAGAGCTGCACAAAGCCGAGTTTGTGCTGCCGGAAGACACAACTGAGTATTTTGTCCGTACCAAAGCCGGTGGCATTTGCTTTAAACCAGGCACCAAGGTGCTGGAGAAGCCACTCGTGGGAGGGCGGCTGGAGGAGCGAGCGGATGGCGTGGCATCGGGGCGGCCAGCTCGCAAGCCGCTGAGCGCCAGTGGGACCAAGCGGCGCAAGTGGGTAGAGTGCGTGTGCCTGCCTGGCTGGCACGGCCCCAGCTGCGGGGTCCCCACCGTGGTCCAGTACTCCAACCTGCCCACCAAGGACCGCCTTGTGCCGCGGGAGGTCCCCCGGCGCGTCATCAACGCTATCAACGTCAACCATGAGTTTGACCTGCTGGACGTCCGCTTCCACGAGCTGGGAGACGTGGTGGATGCCTTCGTGGTGTGCGAGTCGAACTTCACAGCCTACGGAGAGCCGCGGCCCCTCAAGTTCCGTGAGATGCTCCTCAACGGCTCCTTCGACTACATCCGCCACAAAGTGCTCTACGTCTTCCTGGACCACTTCCCGCCTGGAGGCCGCCAGGATGGCTGGATTGCCGACGATTACCTGCGTACCTTTCTCACCCGGGATGGCATCTCGCGCCTCCGCAACCTGCGCCCGGATGATGTCTTCATCATTGATGACGCCGATGAGATCCCAGCCCGTGATGGCGTGCTCTTCCTCAAGCTCTATGACGGCTGGACGGAGCCCTTTGCCTTTCACATGCGCAAGTCACTCTACGGCTTCTTCTGGAAGCAGCCAGGCACCTTGGAGGTGGTCTCAGGCTGCACCATGGGGATGCTCCAGGCTGTGTACGCTACCGATGGGATCCGTCTGCGGCGCCGTGAGTACTACACCATGCCTGGCTTTCGGCAGTATGAGAACAGCACGGGACACATCCTGGTACAGTGGTCACTGGGCAGCCCCCTCCACTTTGCTGGCTGGCACTGTTCCTGGTGTTTCACCCCAGAGGGGATCTACTTCAAACTGGTGTCAGCCCAGAATGGAGACTTCCCCCGCTGGGGTGACTACGAGGATAAACGAGACCTCAATTATATCCGGGAGCTGATCCGGACTGGTGGCTGGTTTGATGGTACTACACAGGAGTATCCTCCTGCTGACCCCAAGGAGCAGATGTATGCTCCAAAGTACCTGCTCAAGAACTACCAGCGGTTCCGCTACTTGTTGGAGAACCCCTACCGAAAAGTGGATGGTGCTGGGTGAGGGCACTGAGGCTCGTGTGAGAAATCAGAACTTTACAACAAAGGGAAAGAGTCGGGTGCTTTCATCTGTTCCTTTCATTGTTTTCTTTGATTCTGGGTGGGATGTGCCATTTCTCTGGAGTCTCTGCCCTCCCTCCCTTCCTTCTCTTCTTCCCTTCATCCCAGAGTGATTCCTGGGGACACACTTATATGAAGGGAGGCATGGGCAGGTGGAGGAGAGATGGTGGGGACCTGCTCTGGCGGTAGGGTAAAGACTTTCTTGCATCTCCTGAACCTCTCCTGCTGGCTGGAGAGACTCTCTGCAGCCAGCTGGTGGGTTTTCCTCTGCGGGAGGCTGGGATGGTCCCATGGGGAGAGAGGGCAGCTGCTCCTGTCCACCCTTGTCCTTTGTGGACTGGAGCAAGCACAGATGCAAGCTTGAGCTGTTCAGTGAGCATGTGAGTCAGCAGGCACAAACCGATGCGAGTGGTCACGTGTGCAGATGTGTGTCACAGGCATTTTTTGGATGAGTGAATGTGCAAAAGCATCTCAGTATGCATTTATTTTATACCTCTGTGTTCAAAGAGTATTTTGGAGAAGGGAAATCCTTTGCTTCCAAGGTGTTCTCCCCAAGACGCAGCCTCTTCCCACAGGCTCACTGCACCTCTCCTGGGCTATATCTTGCCCTGATGCTCTACCAATCCTGGAGCAGGCAGACAGGAAGCAGAGGAGAAAGCTGATTATTATTATTTTTTCTAATTATTATTAATTTTTTTTTAATTTTACTCCTTTTTCACCCCTGCCCCAACAACACTGCACTGGCTTGGCCCACAGAAGCTGAAGCATCTTCCTCGCAGTGCGTGCTTCTTCTGGGGCTGGGATAAGCTGCAGGGGAATTAATCAGAGAGTGGGAGTGTATGTTTACAAGTGCATGGTTTCCTGTGTGCATGAGTGCTAACATGCATGGTTTTGGTATGCACGTGGGCATTCATTGCCAGTACTGAAAGGGAAAGGGACAGAGTTGGGCTTGGGTATGCGTGCTTTTAGAAAATGGGGGGATCTGGGACCTGAATCTCCATCTCGGCATGGATGACTTTTTGGGGAAGTCATAGCAGAGCAGCACTAAAACACGTGGGACTGTTGTGTGCCTCTTTGGTCGCCTCTGCAACCTTGCGGGCTGTGCCTGCTGCAGGGTTGTGCTTACATGTGTTGACTATTCCTTCTTGCTGTGAGGTAAAAGGGAGAGGAGAAGAGCAAAGCTCTTGAGTCAGCAATGGCTGCTGTGGGGAAACACAAAGCCTGCCAAGGTACAGGATCCATCTTCTGCTTTTTCAGGTGTGAGGGAGCTCATGGAGCCATGGGCAGACCCACCCGAGGCCAAGAGACTCTTTTGGGACCATGATGCTATCCAGAGAGCGTGTGCAGCCCCAGTATGCAGCCTGGGCCATGCAGACAAGACCATGCAGAGGAGCAGGGATGTCTATCTAGTGTTTGACAGTGATGGGTACAGTCAGTATCTGGCCTGTCATCGTATTGAATTGATTTATCTCATTGAGGAGGCAGATCTATGTCTCCACCCTTACCACCCTTCCCTTGCAGATGGCTTGACAGGGTGCCCAGTGCCTGGGCTGTAGCAGGCTGAGGGTGACAAACATGATGAACTTGCTCTATTAGCCTTGCAGTGGAAAGACTAGCTCATGTTCCAAGCAGAGAAGTGAGGATCATAGGAGAAGGAGGAGGAGGAATATGTTGGCATAAGGAGGAGTGACCCTGAAATCAGGCCAGCTGTGCTGAAGGAGGGTTTCCATTGCCATTAACTCACCCCATCAGGGCTCCACATTCCTGTGTTGTCCAGCCCATTCCCACCCTTGTGCCTAATTCCTGTCTCTGTATCTCTCTCTTTTTCCTTCCTATCCCATCTTTAGAGCAGTGAAAAGCATCAACAAAAATAACTTGATTGCCAAATAAGACTGAGACTGGAGCAGAATGAAGATGCACATCTTTTTGTGGTCAAACTGAGATGAAGTGTATCTTAGCTCCTTCCACATCTCATGTGCTATAATGCCTGCTTAGACAAAAAAGATCCTCTTTCTGTTGTTCATGCTGTGTCTTCCCCAGAGGTAGAAAAGCTCCTTTGGGAACTGAGTGGAGGGCAACTTTGGAAAACAGAATGCTCTTTCCCCAAAGGGAAGCTGTGGCTCTTCTAAGTCCAGATTTGTTGATGCAGCAGGAGGGAGTCTTTCATAATCATGGGGTCCTTGTGCCAAGCAGCTGTGTGGAGGTGTTTGGTGTAGAGATGATAGAGAAATGGGGACCGAGCTGGCAAAGGAGGAGCCTACATAGAGCAAGATGAGAGCAGCAGCGCTGGGGCTGCAGCACAAGGGGAACCTGCTTTCCCCAGGGGCAGCCAGAGGAGAGCAGGTGTGTGTTAGCTCAAGAGATTCAGTAGCAGAAAAGTACGGAAGGAAGGAGCTGTTTCTCATTTTCACCCTTGCAAAAGAGCCTCAGGTCTACTCTCAGACCTTTGCCTTTGCCTTATCTAAGTGACAACACCACAAGCCCAATGGCAGGCCTTGCTGACAACCGAAGAGAAAGACAAGGCAGTGCATGGGTGTTTCGGCAGCACCAGAGCCCCATGAACCAGGGGCTAAAGTACCTGTGTGCTGGGGTTGCACCTTGTTTTCTTCTGTAGTGGGAGCAGCCTCTCCTCTGATACCAGCCCTTCCCATTAATAGGTGTCCTTGTGGATTTTTAGTGCACTGCACGTCACTATTTTGTTGCTGAGGTATCTTGGGAGTTCCAGATGAGCCTGCGCCTGCAATATCTGCATCTCCTGTTCTTGAACTACAGCCTGTTGCCTTCTCTCACCTCTCCTCCATTATTTTCTCCATCTTTCCCCCTGTATTGCTTCTTCCTTCTGCACCCTTGGGCAGGAGGAGAAGGTCCTGCTGGAATAGCAGTGCCAGGGCTCTTCTGCAGGACTCTGGCCCTGTCCTCCTCCTGGACTTACTCACTTCCGTATTCTTAGGAAATTAAATATAAACCAGACTTCCTTTGTGGTGGGAGGAAGAGTCTCTACAGATGAAATGCATTCTTTTTTGTTTCTCAAGGGTCATTTAGACACTTTTTGATTTAAATCCAAACCAGTCAATGTTTCTGTCTAATTTGTCCGGCTAACCCTGTGTTTATTATCCTTAGGGAGCTAGAGTGCTTGTCATTAAAATCTTCCTTCTTGTCCCTGGAGGGGATGGGTACTAGCAAGCTGACTTTTGCACAGTCACTTCCCAGGGTGGTGGTTTGCCCTCTGTCCAGCTTTGCCTGTACTGCTGTGCTGGCACATCCGTAACCAGTGCTCAGGAGGTCAACCACCCTCCCAGAGAGCCTCCAGAAGAGGGTACCCTTGTGGGGTGGTGAGAGCAGCAAAGAAGGCAGGTTTGTATTGGATCCTCATTTCCCAGTGCTGAACTCTGAGGTGAACATTGAAGCTCCTTGATTTTGTCTGAGCCAGGTCATCAGGTTTCAGAAAGGAAGGACTAGAAAACTCCATCCTGCCCGTGTGCTGGAGCTGGGATCAGACCACCAGAGCCCAATGTCTGTTGCAGCCACGTGCAGCAAAGCCACGTGCCCACTGTCCTTTTGGGAGCAAAGCTGGCATGTGGAGGGAGGAAAAGCATCACCAGCCTCTCCCTGGAGCTCTCTTCAGCCTCTGTGATTTTCTTCCCCAAAACCTTTCCACCTTCAAATTAACTGGTGCAATGAAGGGCCAGGTAGTAGATGAAGCAGTTTGTGGCATCCCCAAGCCTTGCTCTTTCTGTGCCCATCTGTATTCTTGTCTTTCTTTGTGCTTCCCACCTAAAAAAGGGATTGTGTGCCTATGCATGGTTTTGGACCAGGGAAGTCATCTTCCTCTTTTGCCTGCAGTGAAGGAGAGGACGTGGGTTTTGATGGACCAGCAGCAGGTAAGCTTGCTAAAGCAGAGGAAACAGGGCAGGTTGGCTGCCTTTGCCCCTCTGGAGGGCTGGGGTAATGCCATACCCAAGTAACAGAAAAGATGGAGTGGTTTTGTGCCTGTGTGGTTGGTGTGAAGGACAACACACTCAAGCCCACTCTTGCTGTTGCTTTCTCTGATCCCCGCGTCCTCCTGAGGTGTTTGCTGTCATGCAGCTCAGGCCAAACTGCTCTTACGTCTCTGACAGGTAAATAAGGGTACCTTGTGGCTTCTGAGTATTGTACAAGTTGGGATGGAGGGAGAGTGTCAGAGCAGAACAGGTATCTGTTCCCCTCTGCCCTGCTTGGTGTGTCTTTGTGGGATGGTAGTGTCTTTTCCCCTCCCGAACGTCCCCCAGGCTCTGTCCCTGTCTCCCAGCTCCTGCCAGCAATCTCTGCGGCTGCTATGCCTCTGCACTGTGAAGATACGTGTCCAGGGTCACTCCTGGTCCTATTAGTGAACACTGGTGGTGAAGAGGGAAGGGATGGCTCATCCTGGCTTCACTGACCTCAAACCGTGGCAAGAAAGGAGGGAAGTGAATGGGAAAATGGATCCTGAATCCCTCCATCATTGTGTTCTCTCCACCCCTCCCAAAAAATCATCACTCTGATTTCTAAGACGTTGGAAAAACTCGCTCTTATTATGGAAAGAGAGGGGGAGCTGGAGGTAAGGGGGTGGCAGGAGGGGCTCAGATCCAGCACCAAGAAAGGAGAGCTGTTTCTAATGCAATACACTGACATTTAAAGCTTTGGGGACTACAGATAATGGATTAAGAAGGGATGTGAAATACTCTGAGAATTCAAACCACTGTTTTTTCCTTCCTGTATGGATGGTGATGGAAGTTTCATCCTGAAGGTAGTCCAGCAGCACTTCTGAGGCTGTGGTCCACCTGGACCTACTGGTGGTGCTGCCCCTGGGGTGGCTGCGGAACCACCCTGCTTTGGCAAAAGAATGCGTGGACGTGGACTTGCCAAAAATAAAGTAACACAAAAAATAAGAGAGTCTGCAGAGCTCCTTTCCACTCTGTAATTTATAAACAGCAAGTAATAATGGACTTTTTGTAAGGAGAAATCAAATGTACATTCTGAAATCATTTTCTCTGTAAATGGTTGGACTTCATTTCACCCTTAAAGGGATGCTTAAAAGGAGGAGATAATAATAAAAAATTTACAAAGTATGAAAGGAAACCACATTGTGTGTGTGTGCGTGTGTGGCAGCTTTTATTTGTGATCAGGTGGGCTGGAAAATGGGGTGAGGGAGGTTGTGTCTCACCTTGGCAGGACTCTGCTCCTGAGGAGGGAGGTTGAGGGGAGCTTGGCTGGTTTAGGGAGTGATTGCTGGTTTTGTGGGTCCAGGTCAGACTTAATCTTCTGCATAATGTGCAAGTATGAGCACATAAAGGCACATGAGTGGGAAATGATAGCTGCCAAGTGGCTCTCAGAAGAGCTAGTTAATGTGGGAATCAGCATCAACGCTCATGAAATGGTCCCTTGTGACCATCTTCCCTCCTTTGGATACATCCACTTTTTCCAGTAAAGCTGTGGAAACCCTGGAGCCCCAAATTAAACCTCTCCACTGCAGAAACGTCTCTCTGGTGGCTGGCTTTGGGCACGACGCATGAGAGAATGTGACCTTGTTTTACCTTATTTTTAAACCTGTCTAATGTAATTTTGGCTGTTCCCGTTACTCAGTATCAAAGGCTGGTCCTGCTCTGAATCCTCAGAAGCATCTGGCCTCAGCAGTGCCTTTGGAAAGGGCCTTTCACAAGCTCACGTGCCATTGATGGCTCTTTCCCTTTTCACCTTTTCAAGTGTCTTGTACTTCAGGTTCATTCGTGGTCCCATTTAGAGACAGTGACTGTAAACATCATAGGTTATTTCCTTGCAATCATTAGATCCAGCACATTCCCTCTTCTTTCTTTGTCAACATCAATCTGATGTTTTCAATTCTCCTTTTGGGGAAGGGTCTCCATCAAGCTAGAGACTTGCATTATGCATTGCTTAACACCTTTCTGCTGCTTCTGTCTCTGGAACAAAGGGCCTGGAATAAACATGCTACCCAAAATTAGCAATTAAAATGTTCTATTAAGAATTTGTAATGTTCTTAGCGATTGCTGTATTTTTGTGCCCAAGTAGAGGATAATCTAAAAATAGATGATTGCCAGAATGCCTGAACTTCAGATTTTTCAAGAGAGGAAGAGAAGGGTATAAGCTTAGGCCAATGATAATTCAGCAAGACAGTTTAAGAAATAAGAATTGACTAGGTTAAAGGTTCTCCCGTGTTATTTTTCTTGCCTTCAACACGAAATCTTTTACTGGCACTTACATTATTTTAAGAAGAACTATAAATGGCATTTCTTGAGTTTCTTGCGAGGTTTTTAAAAAAGGCATTGAGAGAATCCAGGTCTTTTTTCCCTGAAAACCCCAAGCTTCTGCTGTGGAAGCTCAAAGTTCCTCTGTGAGCAAGGAGTTGAATCTCCCACAAACCAGTCTGCAGTAGAGACCCTCATTTGCAGGTTCAGTGCTGGCAGTCAGCTGAATGAGAGGCACGTGTGGCTCCACCACCAGCCTTATATAGCATCTCTTGGAGTCCCTCAAGACATCAAAAGGGATCTTGGTGCATGCATCCTGGTTATGGAAATGAAGCCTTAAGACACTATTGAACCAGGAGTGTGCAAGCCATCCAATTCCAAGTAAATCCCATGTGTTTTGCAGAGTTTCAGTTCCGCAACACGTGTTACGTGGAGAGATGCTCTAGCATGACCTGCTTGGGAATAAGCTGTTTCTCCCGAGCTCTCACTGTATGTCAGGGATGCCCAGTGCACCAGTGCTTGGTGTGGACCAGGTCTGTGGCAGACCCTCTGTGTGGCTTCCAGAGGGGCTGGCTCTGGCTGATTCCACATCAATGCTAGCAGCAGGCTAGCTGATCAGCGAAAGGACATGCTGTTTCCAGACACCATGGTGCTTGGAAACTAAGTGACTTCAATATACTCTTACAGCACCCTTTAGAAAGCTGGAGAGGGGATACCAAGAGCCGGGCTTGCTGGCTGTTTGTTTTCGTTGCTCGGATACATTTGTTCCCAGTGTAAGGGCACAGCTTAATATGCTGTTTAGCAGGGACAGTTAATTTTTAATGATTAGTTCAGTTGAATATCATTACTTCTAAATCTCGCTGCTTTAGCGGCTCAGCGGGGCAAGCAGCGAGGTCCCGCCTGGCTGGCAGGCGGCCCATGGAGCAGCCAGGGACAGAGTCACCCCAGCCCTGGAGAGCGTTACCAGCAAATGGCTTCATGCTCACGTGCCCCCAGCTGCAGGCACCAGCTGCCCTGCTTTCCACTGCGCCGTGCTGCAGAAGATCTGGCCACAGCCACGCTTGAAGGGAGGCATATTCTTGTTTCCTGGCGCTGGCACATGTTTCTGTGGCTCGTGGGCACGCTCATACCCTGGCTGTGCTAGACCTTCACCCTGTAGCAAGCTTTGCAGGGCAAACCAGCCTCAGAGGAGCCATGCAGAACTGTCCCATCCAGGGAAAGTGCTCCAGGTCACTGAGTTGAGAGGCTGACATGAGGGATGTAATGCATGGACACTGGGGAGAGGAGCCTGGCTTGGGGCCAAGCTGCTGCAAGCTTTGCCTTTGTTGGTGCAGCAGGGACAAGCACATTCAGCAAAAGAGTAAAGGATCAGTCCACTTCAGCTAATGCTACTGTAAGCATCTCTGAGAGCACCAAACAAACCCTTACTTGGAACTAAGGAAAATTTGGCAGTCCTGACATTTCCAGTGTTTCTGGGTGTGCTTTTCTTTCTTAAGCAAAGTGAGGAAATAGTCATTACCATCTTTTGAAATTCATTAGAGCTACGCAAGAATACAAATCTTTCAAGACCATCTCTCTCTCTTCACCCTGCCAAATGAAATGCAAAATAAAACTCCATTGTTTTTCCTCCTATGTTTCTTGTGCCTTATGGCTTGAATTGTGGATCTTCTTGGCTGGAGTCCATCCCAGTAACAATTTAATTTGGGAACCACACTTCACCTTTCTAAAAATAAGGAAAACTGAGAAGAAGACCAACGAGGCTGTGCTGAATAAAGATCTAAAATGACTTCTCCGGGATCTCAAAGAAAATACGTTACTCAAAGAACGTATCAAATCAAATGTTATAAGCCTGCCTCTATGCAGCAAACTCTTTCCTGTCATTTTAGCCCTGTTCTACAGTCTGGACCTTTTCCAAAGAGAGAGCAACAAATCATCACTCATATCTTTTGTATTTTTTCCCCTCAGACACTTAGTAAGAACCAGGCACATACACAAAAACAAAAGAATGTAGAAAACATCTACCCACTTCTGTTTGGTTCCCAGTGTTTTTAAAGCATTTGACTCAAACTGTTATCCAGAAGTGACTGTCAAACTATTGCAGAACCAAAACCAGACAGATTTCCCCAAATGGGACAGAAATAAAGCTAAGCACCCTTGACTTAATGGGTCAAGACATGCAATGGGTGCTTTCACCTAGAAAAAGAAGAGAAACAGCAGGATATAGCAGCTCTGCCCTTCTCAGGTTGTATGTATATACATGGGACCAAAGCCCACATGATGCTGAGGGTCCAGACACCCCTTACACAAACCGAATCCCATGTTCATGCTGGGAGGACCTCACTGCAGCATGCAGCAGGTGGAGGAGTGCACAAAGCCTGGGGTCAGCACGTGGATCCCTGCTCAGGGGGGAATGGTGCCACCAGCTGCAAGCTCTCGGCTCTCTGCAGACACTTCTGCTGCAGAAAGCCCACGAGGCTGTCGGAGTGATGCAAAACTGCAAAGATAACAGCGCTCACAAAAACAGGGTCTCTGAATGGCTCTGGAAACCTGCAGCAAGCGGCTGGTGCACAGTAAAAAATGGGAAGGGGGGGGAAATAAGTAAAATTAAGTCCCTTACAAACGCAGCCACAGGGAAATTTGATTGAAGAAACAGGAGTTGTGCTGAGAGTGAAGGTGAACGCAGACCAAAGGCAAAAATACCCCAGCGGCATTTTAAGTTGTTAGGTCATAAACCCGAGCTTCCTCAGTGACCGTCAGTGCAGACCCTTGCAGCGGCAGCAGCTCTACATCGAACAGGAGACCACTCACCACGGCCAACATTTGCAGCCCCCTGGGCTGCAGGGATGAAGGCTGGGGAGCTGAAAAGCCCCACTTCAGCAGCAGCAGGGCTGGAAGCCTTTCCTGTCTTTCTCCCTGGCAAAAATACACCCTAAATGTGGCTAGTTACTCCCTGTTACTAAAATGTGGATCTCGGCTGTAAATCAGGAATGTCCCTTGAAAGGTGCCACCTGAACCACCCTTGGTCCTCTGCCCCTCCTGCTCATTGCAGCTAGAGAGCATGAGCCTGAATGCCATTATTCTCTGTGATTGCTTGAGGAAAAGTAATACAATGCAAGGGAAAGCTGTTGAACAGTTAGACAGGCAAAAGGCCTCTGGCCATGTCCATTTACTACTAGATATTAAGGGTATTAAGCCCAAGCTCAGCTGGCATTTGTGAGTCACTACCCATCTTCCCTCACATGCTTTGGGATTGCTTTCTGGCTCTTGTAAGATGCCAGACTTCTGTTTCCAAGCACAGCCTTTTTCCTGACCCTGCAGATCCCCTCCAAGATGCCATTTGCTCTACAGGTCATGTTCACCTCCCTGCTGCTGAGGGAATGCCCTGCTCCCTGCTGGGAATGGTGCTGCCCCTGCAAAACGGGCGATGGGAAGCCCTGGGACTCCCAACAGCAGAGACCACAAGCTGGGCTCAGGGGTGGCTGCTGCTTTTGTTGGCAATCCGAGCCCGTTGCAGGAGCCACTTGAAGAGGAAGACTGCTGCAAGCATGAGAACATAGGCAGATGAGAGGTGGCTCCAGAGGCTCCTAGGGAGGCAGGGGATGGGGGGATGTGTCTGTGCCTTACCCCAGGTAACAACGTGGGTTACTGTGACCTGTCACCTGTGCTGCCTTTGGTGTTTCACAAGATCACTTAGTCCTTTGGGGAAACAAAGGCCATCATTGTTCTCCAGGTGCACAACTAAGCTGTGTTCCCTCCTCTCTGCCTGCATCTCACCCCATAGGGGCAAGTAAATTCCCTTTCTTGCATGGACACGGACTGGAGGCATGGGAGCACCCCACTCCCAGTGGGGTGATGGGCAAAGAAGCCATCAGGCAACAGGGCTCTGAGGGAACAGGGCAGCAGGGACAGCATCCCATCTGGGCAGCTGGACTTTGGGGATGCTGGCTGGGTCCCCACCAGCGTGGATGCATGCAGTGGGTCAGCAGAGGAGCTGACCAGGTTGAGAAACGCATCAGGAAGCGGGCACAGTGAGAGTTCCCCGGAGGGGCTAGGGCAGTGGTTGGAGGAGTTCACAACACGCACACAAAGCTGCTGGCAACGGGTCCAGGAGCTGGTGGACAGCTGGGGGGGAGAGAAGCAGAGAAACCCACTAAAACAGGAACAACACAAGGGGGCCAGGCTGGGGAGGGGGAGCTTGTGGAGGCCTGCAGTCCTTGGCTGCCATAAAGGGAGGGCAGCAAGGAGAGGATCAGGTCTGTAAGTGCATCAGGGGTTTGCTGCATGCAGCTGCATGGGTTTTGATCCAGACTTGAGATCTGGGCCTGGGCTCATCGGTGCACATGCCCAGAGGTGACAGAGCCTTGTTGTGAGGAGTGAAGTATCTCTGTGGATCAACAACCCAAAGAGGAGGCAGGAAACTGGGAGGAAGGTTCAAAGATCGATTTTCATTCTGGCAGAAGGGTAGGGAATGCGAGTGCTGCCTCCGAGGTGCTGGATAGCTCAGTATATGAACTGATGATCTGGAAACAAAGATGAGCAATATACCATACATTTTTAAGAGATGACTCAAAGCTATGGACTCTCGAGGAGATCAGAAAGGACTGTAAGTGAAAGCACAAATGTGGCAAATGGGCAACACCACGTTTGCCAAGGCTTAACTGGGCACGTGCAAAGTCAGAAAGGAGAAAACAAATCGCACATAAGTATTACAAAGCTCCAGATGGTCTCTAGCAACTCAGGAAGGGATCTGGATGTCACACAAGCCCTGGTTCTGTGAGTATCTGCAGCTTAAAAAAAAACCACCCCAAAACCAACCCAGCACACGCAAAATATTAGCATGCAGAAGGAATAAGGGGAGAATAATATGGAAAATATGATAATGCTATTATGTAAATCACTAGCATGGCCTCTCTGGGAATACTGTCTGCAGTTCAAGTAAGCCTTTCTCAGAAAGGGCTGATTAGGGGCACGGCAAACTCATTCACAAAGAGAGAACATGATGATTGGGGTTGTTTATCTCGGAAAGGAAATGAACAAAAGGACAGAGCCAGTCCGGATCCTCTAGTTTTTTTCCTGTTCAATTCTATCACTGTCATATCTGATGCATGAGAAGTCATGAAGCGATGTGGCTCTCCTCTGTCACACGCGGTTTGCTCTTTCTCTCACCCTCTCCACCAGAGAAGGTATGACACATGTGGTAATGTTTCATACTTTGGTAGGATCTGGGGAGGAGGTGGAGGTGGCTTAGGAAGAATCATTACTCCAAAGAGTAGGAATATGGTAGAGGAGGCAAGAATGGAAAAGCAGGATTTGCATGTTGACAGAGGGGCAGAAGGCCCTGGCTTTGGAAGGCTCCTTCCATCTCCTCAGGCAGATCCTGGAGAAGCTGCCAACTACTGCCCTTCTCCCAAATCGCTACACACTCCTAGACCAGGTCCTGGGGCTCCTTGGAGGTAAAGATAAGGAGCTTGAATTTGGTTAGTTGTTCAGTGGAAAGCATCAGGGTAGTCGGAGGCACCTTCAGACTGAAGAGCCGAAGAAACCTGCTCTACTTACCCCGCATCACCATGCCCAGCCAGCAGCAATCACAGCAGCCTGAGCTGTGGATGCTGACGTGCTGCTGCAGTGTGCTGAGCCTCTCTCCCTTGCTCACACGGGGCCATTTGATGGCATTTAGGCCTGTCAGAGCCAGAGCAACGAACGGAAAAGCCCTATTAGCGCTGTTCTGGGCCGCGGGAAGCGCGCTTGCAGGCGCACCGAGCAGCCAAGGCCAACAACCAGCCCATTTCAACACAGCACACGAAGCCCAGGCTGCTAAACACCCTCCATGGCAGTACGGCCCTGCTGCTCCTCCCGGGGCAGCCCCCGGCCAGCCTGGACCCTCCGCGGGGGTCTCACTCTTGCCCTCAGCCCTTCCCCGCAGCCTTTCAGGGTGTCACCGCCTGAAGGACACCGTCCCCTCAAGCCGCGCCCTCCCCGGACCCGGACCCAGACCCAGCCCCAAGACGGAGCCGGATGTGCGCAGTCCCTCTCCCCGCCGGCAGGGGGCAACCTCCCGGCGCGGGCTCTCAGCGCGGAGCGTCCCCCCCCCGCTCGCCGCGCGGCAGCAAGCACTGCGCGGCGCCACGCCGGTAGGGGGAG
>JAOEHY010004066.1:0-10056 GCA_025447955.1 Psilopsiagon aurifrons | reverse complement strand
CTCCACGCAGCCTTCTCTTCTCCAGGCTGAACAGCCCCAACTTTCTCAGCCTGTCTTCATACAGGAGGTGCTCCAGTGTTGCATTTGTTCATTAGCTTAATCAAGTGCTTGCACGTTCTGAACTGCTACATTTGCATGCATCCACTTTAAATAACTATTTATTTTAAATTAAGGTTTTGATTAAAACTTACAAATTGCAGCAGATTCCCTAAATCTCAGCCTAATTGACATCCAGACCATTATGAATCACTTCAATACAGCCAACCATTTATCAAAATGTATCCAATAAATTTTATTAAGCTTGCTTTCACTAATCATCAGATAAGACCACAAAGGTATTTAAAACTGAAGTTGGCTCTTCATTTAACTGTGATGTTCTTTCTTTTGCAATAAGGATATTTAATTTTCGCAGCATTTTAGACACTAGATTTCTAATTATGCTATATTTTGTTTGTAAATTGCACAAAGTCCTCCAAGGATACTTGACAAATTATTAAACTCAATCTGAACATAAAACTTACGAATAAGTTTTCAGTATATATGAAACAATCATTCATGTTAAGACAATTCCTTCCCAGGATTCCTTCTGTAAATGCAAAATTCCCTTCGACAACTCTCATTTCTATGATACACATACTGATATTTACAAATACAGAGTGCAGAAAATGGATTTTAACTTATAACTGGGGAAGGAAAGGATTCCTTGGGCTTGTGTTTTTACACATGCATATCGTATTAATTGACATGTAATGCACAAGGCAACTCCCAGACTGTAAAACTGCAGTTTCTTCTGCCTGAATTGATACGTCGGCCAGGAGAAAACCTGAAAAGTAAGATCTAGACAAAGAGAGCATTATCACAGGGCAGAAGAGTTAAGACAACTGCTTCTATTTTTTTTTCCTTCCAAAACTGGGTTTGCTCAAATAAGTGTTATATCATACATCCATTTCTCCAAAAATATGTAGTTGTGTGCTTTCTGTTCAAGAACATCCAGGTGCAACAGCCCCAAATCCCAGATTTCAGACATCACAGCATTTGGCACAAGTTCTTTCCAGTTCTCCATTTCAGCTGCTGCTGCCTGAGCTCATGTATCAGTCCTCCTCCACCGGTTTCAATAAACCACCCTCATCACATAAGCACAGCTTTGCTAAATCCAAGCACTGAGGAAAAAGGTTTGTCTTTTCAGGATAACCTAAGTCAAGTATAGACACACACTGACATAGCAGTACTGGCCACACTCCAGATGCTGTTAGAAAAAACACCATAGCAATGAGCCATGCAAAATACAGCAGCAGTCATAACATCACTTTTATACTTCCATTTTTTACTTTTCTCCCTACATAAAGGCTCATATTTTCCTCAGAGAGATGATATAAAATTCAAGCTGCCTCGATTTCTAATAGACTTACTTCAAAGTTAATTAATTCAATTTCAAAATCTGGTCTTCTGCTCCATCTCTTATCTGCTAGGAGCAGATCTGCAGGGAGAAACAAGTAACTATATCCATTCCAGAATTTTTATTGATGTTATAACTTTGAGCTAGAGCCAATTCCTACGACCAAATGCCTCTTTGTGGCGGGTGTGCATTATGTGCAACCCTGAGCTCATCTGGTGTAGTTTCATCTAAAAGGAATGCAGTTCCTGTGTTTTCAAACCACCTCATGATGCCATCCAAAATACAGCACACGTGGAGGACCAGATTTACTTTGAAAAATTTTTAACCTATTCAATACGTGGCAGGATAGTTATTTCCTGAGCAGTGTATTGAATCAAGCGCTTTTAAAAGAAATCAAAGAACATCTATATCTAGATGACCTGTGTTATTACTTTTTAAAAGCATACAAAATATTCATAGTATTTAGCAATATTTTCATCATGTCCACTTAACCCTTTTAAAAATGTGGAACTGTTTACAACCCTCAGTGTCATCCTGAATTTTTAAACCATTACAGAAATTAATGGTTTGGAAAGCTCCTGTGCTCATTTACAGCCTGACGCGATCCAAGACACAGTGGACCTTAAACATCATCTAGTTATGGGAGGGACAGAATTTGCTGGCTATAAACACATGCTCAGCAAAACGCAGTATCTTTCTATAAACTATCTTTTTCAACTTCTTAAACAAGTCAAATAGTGCAAGAGTCACCACTTTTGTCTCCGCCAAATCCACACTTCTTTGTTATCAGTGCCTAGCAAAGAAAAAGAGCAAATATGTAACTTGCTTTGGGTTTTTTTCCCTGAGTTACATCCACAGCCTGTACCAGCAGCATCAACACATTCTGCTTTAGACTATCCAAACAAATTAGGCAGAAATGGGACAGTGAAATATGATATAGTACTCAAAGGGAATCACTCTTCAAGATACACTTCAGCCTTCATTATGTTGCCTGAATATTTTAAATTCAGCTGTTTTTTTCTTGTATGTACTTCTGAGACCAAACCTTTCAGAAATGTTTAACATTATCGAACATTATTAGCATTATTAAAAATACTTTCTTTTAACAAAAAGCACATATAACAACAGCACTTTTTTTAAAATACACTTTTTGTTAAAAACAGATTTCTCATTACATTATTTTATTTCAATGTCTAGAAGGTTTTATTACGGCTTTAGTGCGTATTTGTACAACTAAAAGTTAACTGCAAATATCTACAAGATCCTTCTTCCACAAAATGTATCTAACAAAGAGAGGGCCCTAATTTTTACTCAAAACTATTTTTCCCAAAAATAGTGTTCTTTTCTCAGAACACTTTTAAAAGGGAAATCTTTTTTTCAGAGATGCTCCTGCCCCCACAGCCACAAGATGTCACCATTGTAAAGGAAAGAAACTCCACGTGTTGGAAAATGAAACACCTTTAGGTACTGAGCCATGGATTTTATTTACTGTACATCCCAAAGCAGTCCAACGAATTTTATTTTTGTTTAATACAGGGAATAAATATACTCAGAAAAACCCAAAACCTAGAATTCTCCTCAAAAACAGAGAAATTAAGACCCTACTTTAGCCTCTTGGTTTGAATTCCCAAACACATGAAAAACTTGGCAAACATCAAGAGTAATAACATACGTAAAACTATTTCTGGTTCCAGCATTGCAAATAACCTACACAGAAGATACTGTCAGTTTAGAAACTTCAGAGTATTTAGATGCAGATAGACAAATAGAAGACCAGAACAGAGAAGGCAAGCAATCTCCCAGAGAGCTTCAGGAAAGTTTAGTACTGTTCAGTATTTAATGAGGAAAAACATTAATGTATCCAGCTATCACAAAGTTAAAGAAAAAAATTAATCAAAATCTAAGTAGTTTCAGTGAAAAATCCAAGCAAAAACAAAGCATCTAATCCTCCTCACTGCAGGAAACAGGAAGCTACCATGCACAGAACTGCTAAATGAAAGGAAGGTACTAACAGTGAAAGTTAAGACTTTTAATTTAATTCTATGCTCAAAACTTCAAATGTTAAATGAAGGTTCAGCCTAAACAGCATTTCCAAAGATATGTGGTTTTACACACAGGGATCTGAAACTGCAAGGACCCCATGCACAAATAAAAGGGTGATATTCTTGCTGCAAGTTGTATTCACTGCTTCCTTACAGTGATTGAGCTTTCAGGATCTCTTTTTGTGCACTACAACCGTGGAAGGGTCTAAAGGACTCAGTAACAAGTCTGCACTGTTTCCATTCAATGACCATATTGCTAACCCACTTCCTTTCTGTGGGTGCACTGACTGCCTTTTAATGAATAACTTCATTAATGAAGAAGAGGAATGTATTAAATCTCATGGTGCCTTTGGTCTAATAGGTGTAACAGCTAATAGGAGTAAAAAAGTCATTTCCTTTGACATGCAAAGAGAAACAGCAATTAAACGAAAGTAGAGGCAGGAAGTAATGTGAAGAGGGCACATCAACTAAGTAATCTGGTAAAATCAAAGTAATTTATTTTAAGATAATAATGGCAATTTCAATGCACAGCAAACTAATCCAATTGAGACTTCCAATAGGATTGGTAAAAGATAAAAAAAAAATGACAAGCACGTAGCATAGTTATATAGAAAGTGAATTAAACATTCAGGATCTTAAATAATTGATCATTAATAAGAAACAATTATTTATGGTCCTGGGAGTAGAAGTACAGCACATGCTTACAGTACACCCATTACTCCATGGTATATGTCCACACAGACTTTCTTGCACCATCTAACAAAAGAGCTTACCTTCATTTTTCATTGACAGACTTTACAATAATGCACAGTGAAAAGCCAGACAGTGAATAGTTACTTCAGGAAGCACTAAAAATACGATGTGATGATGCAACATTAAGGGGGGGGGGAGAAAATCAAATCTATCTAAGCATTAAAGAAATTAATAGAATAGGAAATTAGGCTGTGGAAGAACCTGGCGTTCAGAAGTGCCCACAACTCTTGAGTTATTACTGCTATTAATTTTACAAATTAATAAAGCAAAAAGAAGAATGCCCACCACAAGGAAGTTTATGTCAGATATTTCCACATTATCTTCAGACAGAAAACATCAAAGCTGTGAGCTTTTACAGCATTAAAGTACACACACCTCGGTCCGTGTGAAAATTTCCTCCAGACATTATTTTGTTCCTTTATGTTCATTCTTTAAAGATGCTAATATGCATTCTAGATAGGATGCATTAAAAGCAGTCCTTTTTTAAATATTAAGTTGATTCCAAATAACAAAACCTTACCTTGCCAGCTATCATTGCAAACACACAGCTTCTCGCCTGTCAAATCACAGTAGCCATGATCTGGACTGCCACAGTTGGCTTTACAGTATGGAATATCACAGGCTTCTCCTTTCCAATACTTGTCACACTCACAGTATACCCGGCTTGGTACAGACACACTGGTTGTGCACTTCCCATGTTCTGAGCAGTTATTAGGACATGAATTAATTCTGAAAACAAGCAACACATAAAATAAGGAAAATGAAAAGTCAAGAGTTCATTATAGTGGTTTGATCTGACAGTGTTCCAGCAGTACTTGTTAGACAAATTATTTTCTCCCTGAAAAATTTCTGTGTACTGATGAAATACAAGTTTAATGGCGATTTTACAGGCACATGAGCTGAAAAGTTATTCATCCCAGCTTACACACAGTCTGATGCAGTCAAGATCACAAACACTTTGTACTTTAACAAGAAGTATTGACAACAAACAAAAGGACAGATTACCACCTATTTTTTCCTGTGTTCCAGTATCAGCTTTCTAGTCAGTCCCTTTAAATGCTTATTATTTCTAAGAACATCCACGCTAGAAGTGACTGTGAGCAGAAACCCTGAAAAACTCTCCACAACACAGGCATACAGTTAATGGGTTTTCATGGGTAGTTTTGGTCCATGCTATAAAACAGCATATCCAGCATCTGAGAGGAATAAAATCAGAAAAACGATATAAGGAAGATGACAAGATGGCTAATACCCTGAAAGCACTTACAAGGGGCACTTCATGCTTTGAATTGTTAATAACAGAGCTACCTTAACCTTGCCTCCCTAACTGCAGCCAGAGATGCAGAAAGAGGAAAGATTAGGCTGAAAAATCTGTGACTGGTACTGGAGTTAGCATTTCTGCGATACACCCTAACAAACACTGAGATCACAGGCAACTGGATTGCAAAGCTATGGAAACTGGCTCCAGAAACACAGGCAATTCCTTGGAGATGAGGAGGGATGAAAGACATTGAAGTATGTGGTTCCAAGAGTTTCCATGAACATTATCACAGGCAGTTTGTGCCTGATTGAGTCCAAAGAAGAGTTGAAACCTTTCTGATGACTCACAAAGGGCTGGGCTGAAACTCAGAATAAACTGTTAGTACAAATGCCTGCTGGTAACACAGACTCCTCCCTGTAGATGCAAGAGTTGGATCCTGTTCATAGCATTTCTTAATCTTACTGAAGAAAGAAACTGAAATAGTGAGGAATTGTTCAAGGCTGGACTTTGGCCAAATGCAGTTGTGGTAGGATATTTAGAGGACACATGCTCTCATTTTCCTGAAGACTCACACCTCAGAGGACAGATTCTGCTACATTACCAAACAAGAACATTTCATATCTGAACTGCAAACGTCCTGGGGCTTTGACTATTAACACACATGGCATTAAAACCATTGACAACACTAACTTCCATATACCACAGCTCTGAGGAACCTCTCCTCCTGACTCCATAGGGAGAGAGTTCTGCAGGAAATTGAACAGTTAAGTCTTTCCAGGAGCAGATACACCAATTTAAAAGTACACATTCCCACTCCAACAGGCTCATTAAGGATTCAAACACAACGGAAAACTGGATAAGCAGAGTTAAAAGCAGGTTACCTGACTGCAAGGGACACAAAATTTACCCAGGGAATTCTGGAGCAACTATTGTTTGCAACTGGCATGACATTTCAGACACAGATGCTGCAGTTGTGTCTTCACCAAACTGAAGGGATATAAGCAGCCCACCAAGATAAAGTCAGAAACTGCTTTGTGGCTACCAAACCAAGGAAGAAAGAGTGAGAACAGAAGCACAGCACAACAGATCAGCAACAGAAAAAAGTTAATGCAGCCGTAAAACGCAATTGCAGGTACTTCTATGTTTATGTACCATAAATCTTTATTATAAAGAGCTACTGATGGCACATTAAAAAAAGGAAAAAAAAAACCCAACATATACTTTAAAAGTATCTATTGCAACAGAGGAAACAGAGGAATCGAGTACATAAAATTTCCTGACTTATGTGTTTCATGGAATTAAAAACTGGCAGGCTTTTTATTTAGTTTAAAACGTCAAAAAAATTAGGTAAGAACACGTAGCACTCACCACTTTACCAAGTCATGAAAGAATGCAGAGCACATCTACTCATTTCTTAAGAATGCCATGTCATATTGCCATTTGCTCTCAAGACAAACACAAAGGAGTGCAATAAAAGCTTCAGGGATCACTGAAAAATGTATCTAATTACAGTAGAGAAGTCTGCCAGGTGACTGCATTTTACTGACGTCAACTGACAAAAATACCCAGTCTTCTAGACTGCTATTTCCAATGCAACACATGTAAGTGAGGTTTCCCAAACTCTGAGAGCTATTTATTAACTGGTAAAAGGGAGGCGGACCACTGCAAATTACAGAAACAATCTCTCCATAGACAATTTAACAAAGACTTCTGAAAGAGTAAAGCTACGGTAAAAAGCACAAATAGGCATTTCAAATAAAGAATATGACAAAAATATTATAGGTATTTCCACATTTGAAGTGCAGTGCTGGCCACCACACCCCAAAAACTGGCATTTCAGAATTAGGAAAAAAGGAACAAGAGTATCTTCAACCATAGGAAAAAATATCATGTGAAGAAACAGGTTCAACAGGACTCAGTAATCCCCTCTTGAACTAAAGCATCCAGTATAAAGAGACATTGCATTATTTATCACAAGCATGTCCCAAATGAGACAGAAATTGCAATCAACAGCTGGGGCATATAAGAAGGAAAAGGCTCTGGTCCACTGGATGCATCTTTAGAGATGCTGACACAGTAAAGCAGACAGGAAGAAAACAAGCATGACTTCATGACTTCACCATCACAGTAACTAGAAGACAGGCAGTGCAGATAAGAACAATGAAGGCAGAATGCAAACTAAGATGAACAATAGGAGGGGAAAGTACCCAAGAATTAGAGAAGGAATGGAATAAAAACACTTGTGGCTGGTACAAAAATAAAAGTAGGACCCCAGTGAAGGTTTCAAAAGCCACAGAAATACATTCAGCAACAAAAATCAAGGAACAGATGATTCTAGTTCGAGAGAAGCAAACTGACATGACAGCACATATAATCTCCTTTCTATTCCATATGACAACTACATGTGTTGGGTAAATACTAGAAGGGATACATTCTAGCTCCATATGGCATGGGAAAAACATAGTCTTGGACTGGCCATGTGGCTTCACTCAGAACAATACATTTTATCTCATTTTCTTTTCTTTACAGCTGGTACTGTAATTACAACATACTGCAACCCTACCTCTGTATTTCTAAAGCCAGCAAGTAGCGCTTATACTATTAATACATCAATTAACACTTTCCCTGGGTTGGTCATCATAGAACAGTCAGGGTTGGAAAGCGCCTTAAGATCATTCAGTTCCAACCCCCCTACCATGGGCAGGGACACCTCACACTAAACCATGCCACCCAAGGCTATGTCCAACCACGCCTTGAACACCGCCAGCGATGGAGCATTCACAACTTCCCTGGGCAACCCATTCCAGTGCCTCACCACCCTCACAGTAAAGAATTTCTTCCTTATATCAAATCTAAACTTCCCCTGTTTCAGTTTTAATCCATTAACCCCAGTCTCTACTGAAGAGTCCCGCCCCAGTATCCTCATCTTTATAAAGCTCTGAGAGTCAAGGGGAGGGAGTGACAATATTACCATCCTTTATTTTTTGTATTTAGGAAACTGAGCCTTTGGAAACTGCACTAATGGTCACAGTAGCAGGAAAAATAGAGGAAATACTTTCAGGGCCAAACAAAGAACAACACCATAAGATAAGAAAGTCTTGAATGCATGATGTCTTTTAAAATCTCAAGATTATTTAAGCCAGACTTATGATTTTAAGTAGGCCATTCATGATTCCTAGAGCTAATATCCTCCCAGCTGTACAGTGGTGGCATTGACTACCCTTCTCTACACTCAGCAGGTGACATTTGTGGCAATATTCTATCCAAGCAGAAAGGCAGCCAAAGGATTTTAAGAGCAATCACTCCACAGAAATGGCTTGGACGTATTTACAAAGTGCCACACACCTCAAGAAAGGCAGTACCTGCTTATCACTAGCAGTTAAGGATAGCTTGCTGAAAGGCTGCCAGCAATTTCTTGTTAGGGGAGATAGCACTGTATATGTTCAGTGAGTGTGCATGTATATAGATATATTTCTAATGTGCATTTATTGCTGATTCCTGGTATTTATTTGCAGAAGGCTAGGTGCCACTATTGCTATTGCTATCTCAACTCTCATTTGTCACGTTCCCTATTCATGTGAAATGCTCTCACTATCTGGGATGTGATCCAACCCTCTGCTGCTGGGGACAAGAAACCTCCCAAGTCCTACCCAAGCCACATTTGAGGGAATGGGAAAAGGAAGACACTGCTCTGTCTTGCCTTGTACAGCCCCACTGCATTTGTGCTTCTGATCTTGGTATTTTGGGCATCCAGAGGGTGGTTCTGGGCAATACTGGGTGGTAGTAGTCACCACCCACCTGTTTTCCAAATCCACTAGGATTTCCCTACTCAAGGCAGCAATGATGCTCATGCTCCCTGTTAGCCCCCATAGATGTCTCCAGGGAGATTATTGCCATTCTGGTGAACAAAGGTATCTCACACGATAATGTGGATTCAGACTGTACACAGGTCCTCTGAGACCTGGGCATTATTCCTACAGTTTGAGGAACTCCACTTATTAGAGGTTCAGGCTTTCCTAACAAAGGAAGCACACTGCTCTTGCAATGTGTGAGCATCTTGTATGTTTTACTTAATAATAACCTTCTGCAAGCTTTTGATTTGCTCTCAAGGTGGCACAAAAAATGTCTTTATTTCCCTCCCCTCGAGCCCTTTTTTAAAGGGAGGTATTTTTGGCTTTCACCCTGATAAGGGGCAGGAAGACACGTGGTCACCTGTGTGTTCTGTCCTCAATCCCCACTTGCTGACTGCAGGGCTGATTTTGTCTCTGGGTCTCTGGTACAGTTTTCTTTCTGCTGGATGACACATTTAAGGCCTTTTGGGTCCCAGGAGGTCATCTAAACCCAAGAGTACTGCATCCCTGATTTCACAGGCAGCCCTGTGTTGCCTGGGTCACATCCCTGTCCATCACACATTCCCCAGTAGGGATTAGGACATGAATTCATAGAACCATCATAGAATCCCAGGCTGGTTTGCGTTGAAAGGGACCTTAAATCTCATCCAGCTCCAACCGTTGCCACGGGCAGGGACACCTTCCACTGGAGCAGTTGCTCCAAGCCCCTATGTCCAACCTGGCCTTGAACACTGCCAGGGATGGGGCAGCCAC